>PVIU01012245.1:0-18712 GCA_004026605.1 Ondatra zibethicus
TGGTTTCACTGGCCATAGATCAGAAGACAGTGTGTGGAATGATACTTGCTGAACAATGCTCAAATCTCCACTTTTTAAATAACTGGTCCAATCTCTTTGGACCAACTTCTTTACCTCCTCCCTCATTTCCTACTGCGCTGTGAAATTCTGTCCCGGGAGGGTCTACAGACATTGGGATGGAGTCGCATTGTTGAGCTGAGCCATGGCGCTCCAAGCATGCAGTCTCCCATTATAGGACAGCTACTGTTTAGAGTAAAGCTTAGATTTGTGCTACACTATTGAAAGGCAGTGAAAAACCATAACTCTTTTACTCCTATTTTTTTCCAGTTCCTTTATTTAAAAAAAACAAAACAAAACTCAAAGCTAGGGATATGGTTCCATAGTTAAGGGCACTGGCTTCCCTTCCAGAGGACTGGAGTTCAATTTCTAGAGCCCACAAAATGATTCACAGCCATCTGTAACTCCAGTCCCAGGAGACCCAGTACCCTATTCTGGGCTCTGCGGGTATCAGGCACACACACGTGTACACAGACATATATGCTAGCAAAACAGCCACATGCAAACAATGAAATAATAACTTATTTTTTAAAAGAAAGGAACTTCTGAAAGTGACAGCATAAATTTTATTGAGGTTGTGTTGAACTTAAAACTCCAAGCCCACACATGCTATACTCCTCTTGTAAAAAATCTTCAGCTGAAATGATCAGTGATTGGTGGGGAGACACGGAGGACGTGACGGAGGTGCTGGGGAAAGAAAGGAAATGAATCAAGAAAATGATGAATTCGGCCACCACCCAGGTGACAGTCCATAAGTAAGTGAGTCTTCATACAGTTGCATTTCATGACAGGCTACAGGTTAGAGAGCACAAGAAAGACAACGTTCTTTGTAATTGCTTATTTTTTCAATCTGAGCTCCAAGTCTCTGCTACGCAGAAACTTAACCACAGTCTTCCTGAGATAGCCCATGTCTCTAGTCCTCTCTATAGCAAGATGTGAGAGGCAGGTGGCACAAGGCACAATTCGGGTAGGGAATTCTAGAACCCTCATTTCCTCTGAGGAACCCACTGTCCCTATTCTTATGGTCACCTTGGGTTTCAAACTTAGAGGAGAGGAAAAAACTCATAATTACTGATAATCCTGCAGCAGCAATTTTATTTTGTTTTTAAATAGTGTTGTGATCATGCTGTTTTCCGGTGTATCAAGGTTCCAGTCCTTTAATTTAAAAAGGTTTTATGCTTTTTTGACAAAATTGATAAATGTTGTCAGGATACCAGCATATTCAATATATTCATCATCTGGCTAATTGTGATGAAAGCTGAGACGCAGCATAGTGATGTTGCTGCACACACATATGTCCTGCAGGCTGACTGTCTAGCCTTAAATGGCATCTACCTCACTGCCCTATGACCCCGGGGTAATGAGGGGTAAGTGTTCTCATCCTGGGTTTCCTTCTATATGAAAATAAAATGGAGCTGAAGAGATGGATCAGCAAGAAGATGTGTGCTGCGGAAGCCTGAGGATCAGAGTTCAAATCCCAAGAACACGTGTAAAAAGCTAGGTACTTAAATCCCGGTGTTCTGTGGCCACACAGGAAGAAGAGACAGGAAAATCCCAGGAAGCTTACTGGTGGGCCATCCCAGTCTGCACAGCACATACACCAGAGATTCTGTCTGAAACAGGGGAAAGCAAGGACCAGTACTGTGGATGGTCCTCTTGACTCCATACATGTATTATGGCACATGCAGGTCCACTTGAACATGAACATCTACACACATGCATAGCTGGAAAACAAAAAAAGAGAGATAATGGTAATTTTGAGATTGAGATGCTGAAAGGAATGATTGGTGTTCACTGACTATCTTCTGCTCTATCTATCGAGTTTAAGAACCCATCTATCTGCGACTAGTAAAAGCCAGTGGGATATAGGTAAAAGGATGTGAACCAGTTCCTATCCCTGGCTTCAAAACATTCACCACATGGTTCATTCCCCACCCAACCCCACCACCCCCCTCTCTCACACACATACAGAAACCCTTTGCAATGGCAGCCTTAGAGGTCACAGAAGCCAGATGTTCTAGTTACACAATGGAAACAGCCTTGCCTCCCACTTGGAGGAAAGAAGTGACTTGGCACGTTGCCCAGCCCACACTGGACTATGATGGGATTGAGAAATGGGCTTTTGTTGTGATAAGCCATTGAGATTTTGAAGCTTATCTAATAAAGCAGTAAAAACTAATGGTCTTGCCCCATAGGACAGCGAATTATTCACACAGTGTCTGCTGTGGAAAGTTCACTCAGCAAGTGATCTTTGTCATCGTTATCACCGTCATTGTCAGAAAGAAAATTTAGGCTTCAGACGATTTGGAATGAAGTCTTCACTTGCCACTCACCAGCAATGACAAGACGAGCCATCTCCTAGAATGGCATTTGATAAAGAGAAAGCCACCCTTGCCTCTTGGTTGTAATAAGGATTATCACAGAAAGATGTGAAAACGTTTGGAAACTGAAAAATGATTGTCTGGGTGTTTCTCATTAGGCTCTGCCATTTTTTGCTAATGCTTCTTCTAGAGCATTCCTTCAGGAGAGTGAAGCTTTATCTCACTGATGGACAACTGGGCACGTGACTTGCCTTGGTCTGTAGTATGTGAAGAGATGGGACATATTTACATTTACGTTTGAGAAGCATTTTGGAGAACTACCATTTTTGAGTTAGCAGTATATTCTTCTCCTCCCTTTGACATTAAAAAAGTGTATCCCAGACTGGGATTTCTCCTTCCTCCTGGCCTTGCATTTACAATGTTGGGGCTTAGGGGCTAGAAAGATGGTTCAGCAATTAAGAGCACTGGATGCTCTTCCAGAGGCCCCAGTTCAATTTCCTGCAGCCACATGCTAGCTCACAACCATCTGTAACCCCAGTCCTAGGGGATCCAATGTCCTCTTCTGTCCTCTGGGGGAACTAGGCACATGCATGGTACACAGATAGACATGCAGGCAAAACACCTACGCACATAAAAATAAGTGAAATAATTCGAGGTGTTGGAGCTCAGGAAACAATACCTGGAAGTGGAGGCCTAAGGAGCAGCCTCAGATTCAAACTTTCTCTCTGACCTGGCCCTGATCTGTTTCCTGCTCTACTTTATTCCTTGGAGACAGACTGCAGATGCAGAATTCTCTCTCCCCAGAGAATCATAGGAACTACAGTCTCTTTTCCCCCAAAACTCCAGGCATGAAGCCTAGACATGTTACTCTAGTTTTCCCTGCCTTTCCATCTTGAGTCTGACCATAAAGAAATTATTTGTTCTGTCTTGTCTTCAGCAGATCGTAAGACCTACACGCTACAACAAAAGGCTACCATTGCCATCCTCACCCCCAGAAGGAGAGAATGCTGCAGTCTGCCTAAAAGCTTTGTCTAGGGTTGAAGTCTCATGCTAGCACATCTGTGGGTGGTACCCTTGTTAAAGTCATGTTTAAGACAGCCATGTCTGTGAACTTCAAGAGTGTCACTTCCCTGATATTTCCAGGAGCTGCAGCCTCACAGCAGACATCCTCCTGTTCCTCTGGCTCTTACAATCTCTCCGCCTCTTCTTCTCAGATGTTCCTCAAGTCTTGATGCAGCAATTTCGTTATCAGTTGGGGCTGGGTACCACATGATCACTTGTTATCTGCATTTTGATCAGTCATGGTTTTCTGTAAGGATTTCCATTCAATCATGTCTAAAGGATGACCAATGCTCACCTAATCTAAGCAGAAAAGGGGGGGAAATTTCTGGTTCACCCCAAGTGTTTCTATCCTCTCCAAACTCCAAAAGTAACAGAAAACTAACACCAAATAAATTTGTTTTGTTTTTCTGTTGTTGTATTGTCTTTTGTTATAGAAAAGTCCATTCATGAATGTTTACAAATGGAGGGAAAGGGATTGCTGGCCCTCCTTTCTACCCCACAAATGCAAATGAAGTAGCCCGATGGCAGAACTAATCCACACAAATTACAAATTTATTCCTTCATTACTAGGAGTGACTACAATTTGGTAATTATTTGTAGCTGCGATATAAGCCAACTTCCACTGAGTTGTATATTAACCAAACTTAATAAGTAATAGAGTAATATTAATGTCAATAATAGTGACTGGAAACAAATTTGTAGAGGTTTTTCTTCCTTTGTGTTTTTCTGACCAACTTTTCTTTTAATAGGCTATTTGAAGGAGAAAGTAGCTCAAGCATGCACATGAAAATCTTCAGATCAACAACTAAGGTTTGTATAAAGAACCAAGACTCTGAGAAAGAGAAGGTGCACTTACTTAGAAGAAATCAAGTGCCTCACACCATTGCAGAATACGGAAAACAGTAATACTAATGAAAATAGCATCCAGTTTTATTAGATAACCAACAGAATCCAGGATTTTTTTGACTGTCAAAAAATGGCTGTCAAAAAAATCTGGCCTTCAGACTATGCTTTTTATAGACATGTGAGTCTCCAAACAGTTAGCGTCTAGAGACTTCTTCATAACTGCAAGTCATTTCGATTTATTACATTTTGTGTTAAAGAATAAATCCTAAACTAAAAAGACCTGACTTTGAACTCCAAAACAATGGGTAACCCATGAAATCTTGCACAAAAAGGCAGAAGGACACTTTAGACGGACAGGAAAGGGGGAGAACTTCAGGAAGTTACCACTGTAGGAACATTGAAGTATTTGGATTTAAATATTTGAAAGCTTATCTTCTGGAATAGGCCCTAGATTTATTGCATAATTTTCAAATGCAAAATGAAGGGAGTAGGAGTGGATAATAGGGGGACTTTCAATAAAAAATTCTCCCTAAAATTCAATGAGTTACTTTGAATTGGGGATTGAAGAATTATGAAGGAGTGCAACAAATAAGAATTAGTCCGGATGCAAAGTTTCCTCTGTATCTGAAGAATCAAAAATTAATTTGCAGAAGGCAAGACTGGATTACACCAGTGAACTGCCCTGGAGAGGCTATTAATAATTCACAATCTGCAGTACTGTTGAAAAATGAATTTTACTTTCCAAAGAAAAGCACAAAACATGTCTTCCTAGTGTGATTCTCTTCCCACAAAGAGATCCGTCATTGTTCAACCCTCATCAGGGCAGCCAGTGCACACTTAGGCTTTTAATGAGGCTATTCTGTCACAAGTGGATTTATTTTCTTTTTTTTTTTTATGTCACCAAAAGAGAGTCACATCTTTAGGAAACAGTATTTTAATCCTGGCATTTCTATTTTTTATTTCTCTAATGGGGGGGGGTGTAAAATGACCACAGGAATACAGCTCTCCCCAACTGCTGAGGAAAAGGAGGGTGGCCAACACAAATATTATAGCACAAGGCTGGACCGGTGGAAAAATAAGAAAAAAAAAAACCTCCCTCCTAAAACGTTCTCTGAAAATACATGGCCAGGCCAACCACAGCCACAGGTGCAACACCACAGCCCCGAGGAGAGCTTTATTCAGCAGAAGCTGGCTTCAGGCACACACATGTGCAGCTTCCTAGCCGCCGTTAGCATGCATCTTCTGAAAGTGAAGGAACAGGAGGTTCATTCACAGCCAGATGAAGAAGCAGCACATGCTTCCCGTGGCAGCCTGGTAGGGTTCACATTTTTACAGATATTTTCCTCTTCCTCTCACAAATACTGCTCTATATTTTCTCCTGAGCCTCTCCTCCCCATCCATGAGGGGATGTTAGTATGCCTCCTCTTATGAGGGTCTCCAGCATGTCATCACAGTGGCCAGCGGCCATGGTTCAAGATGGTAATGCTGATGGTCAACCCAACTTCACTCCCAACTCAGTTGTCTCGGTCTCTCTTTAAACAGAAGATGCCTCTCAGTCTGACCTGCCTTTGTATTCCCAGCACCGTGACAACCGCACAAGGAGCACTTATCATCTAGTGAGATGCTAAGTAAGCAAGGCTCATCTGACCTCTGATAGTTCCATTACTATTGCTACCAAGTGATAAGTAAATTAATAAACAAATACCAGTGGGGCTGGGGAGATGGCTCAGAGGTTAAGGACACTGACTGTGCCTCCAGAGGACCTGGGTTCAACTCCCACCACCCACGTGCAGTTTACAACTGTCTGTAACCCTAGTTCCAGGGGATCCGATACCTTCACACCAACTCACATAAAATAAAGTTTTTTAAAAAACAAATAGCACTGTTTTCAAAGTTAGGAAATCTATGTTCTGATTCCACCTGGATAACTGCAGTAACGATAGCTAGCATACTTCAATTCCCTTCAGTTTCTTATGCTCAATACAAGTTAGGTAATTCTTCTAAATAATCACTATGACACAGTGGACTAATGGTTGGTCATAATTCTCTAATTCTCTTGACCAGTGATTCTCAAAACTGGCTGTTTGCCAATATCTCCAAATCCAAGCCAACAGAACCAGAATTCCAGATGTAGACTGTAGAATCTAGACATAACTTTAAGAAGTTTGTTGTTGTTGTTTGTTTTTGTTTTTGCTTTACAGAAGCTTCTCAGTTTCAAGAGGTCCCATTTATTAATTGTTTCTCTCAGTGCCTGTGCTGCTGGGGTTACATTTAGGAAGTGGTCTCCTGTGTCGATGCATTCAAGTGTACTTCCCACTTTCTCTTCTATGAGGTTCAGTGTGGCTGGCTTTATGTTGAAGTCTTTGATCCATTTGGACCTCAGTTTTGTGCATGGTGATAGATATGGGTCTATTTGCACTCTTCTACATGGTGATATCCAGTTATACCAGCATCATTTGTTGAATATGCTTTATTTTTTTCATTTTATATTTTTAGCTTCTTTGTCAAAAATCAGGTGTTTGTAGGTGTGTGGATTGATAACTGGGTCTTTGATTCAATTCTATTGGTCCACCTGTCTGTTTTTATGCCAATACCAGGCTGTTTTTATTACTGTAGCTCCATAGTAGAGTTGAAGTCAGGGATTGTGATGCCTCCAGAAGTTCCTTTATTGTACAGGATAGTTTTGGCTATCCTGGAGTTTTGTTTTTCCATATGAAGTTGCGTATTGTTCTTTCGAGGTCTGTGGAGAAATTCTCTGGGATTTTGATGAGCATTGAACTGAATCTGTAGATTGCTTTTGGTAAGATTGACATTTTTACTATGCACAATCAACAAAGACAAGCAGCAACCTGAAGAATGGGAAAAGATCTTCACCAACCCCACATTGGACAGAGGACTGATCTCCAAAATATACAAAGAACTCAAAAACCTTGACATCAAAAGAACAAATAAGCCAGTAAAAAATGGGTTACAGATATAAACAGAGAATTCTCAACAGATGAATCTCAAATGGCTGAAAGACACTTAAGGAAATGCTCAACATCCTTAGCCATCAGAGAAATGCAAATCAAAACAACTCTGAGATCCCATCTTACACCTGTCAGGATCGCAAAGAAAAAAAACTGATGACAACTGGAGAGGATGTGGGGTCAAGGGAACACTCCTGCATTGCTGGTGGGAGTGCAAACTTGTACAGCTACTTTGGAAATCAGTTTGTTGATTTCTCAGAAAATTAGTAAACAATCTACCTCAAGACCCAGCAATACCACTTTTGGGGATATACCCAAAGAATGTTCAATCATACCACAAGAACATGTGCTAAACTATGTTCATAGCAGCATTATTCATAATAGCCAGAACCTGGAAACAACCTATATGCCCCTCAGCTGAATAATGAATAAAGAAAATGTGGTTCATTTACACAATGGAGTACTACACAGTGGTAAAAGGTAATGTATCTTGAAATTTGCAAGCAAAAGGATGGATCTAGAAAAAACATATTAAGTGAGGTAAACCAGACCCAGAAAGACAAATATAATATGTCGCTCATAAGTGACTTTTAGACATAAAGCAAAGAAAAACCAGTTTACAGTCCACAACCCCAGAGAACTTAGACAATAAAGAGGACCCTAAGTAAGATATGCATGGATCTATATAGGAAGGAGAAAAAGACAAGATCTTCTGAGTAAATTGGAAGTGTGGAGGTCACAGGAGAGGATAGAATGGGAAAGGGGAGGAAGAGAGGGGAGTGGAGAAAATTGTATTGCTCAATAAAAACAATAAAAAAATACTTTTAATTAAGGTAAAACCATCAAAAATGTATATACCAACATCATTCAGTTTGATGATTTTGGCAACTGTACTCACCACCAGCACCCAGGCAAAATAGAACATGTCAATCACAAAAGGTCCATTGTGCCTTTCAAATCACCCAACAAAACCTGATTTCTGATTTCTCTCACTCTCGATTAGCTTCTCCTTTCCTTGAGTTTTATAGGAATGAAATCATTAGGTCTACAACCTTGTAACTTATTTCATCTTGCACAGCATATCTGAGATTCATTGTTGCTGTTGCATGACTGGGCAGCTCCTCCTTTTTATTGGTGGAAGATACATATGCTACAAAATACCTTTCTATTCCTCTGTTAAGGGATATTGAGTTGTTTCTGGTTTGGGCTTTTATGAATAAATCCACTGTAAATATATTTTTACTAGCCTTTTGGAGTATGTTTTATTTGCTTTGGGGTAAGCAGGCTGCCATTGCTGAGTCATGTTCAGTTAACTTTATTAGAAACCACCAAACAGTTGTCCACACTTGTTGTGTTTCTCTACCACCCATCTCAATTCTAGTCGCTCCATCTCAGCAACATTTAGCATTTTCATTGATTTTAGGTATTCTAATGGGTTTGGAATAGTATTTTATGTGTGGCTTCTTTTGTTTTACTGGGTTTGCTTTGGTTTATTTTGTTGGGTTTTCTTTTGTTTTGTTTTAATAGTTTAGTTTACTATGTAGGCCAAGAATGACTTGAACTCACAGTCATCTTGCCTTGGTCTCCTGAGTGCTGGAACAACAAGTGTGTATAACTATACTATATTTTGTTTTATTTGCGTTTATCTGGTGATTAATAATCTTGAGAAACTTTTCATGTAGTGATTGGCCATCCATGCATCTTCTTTTATAAAATATTTTTCCCTTCTTTTGACAATTTTTATTGGATTATATATCACTTTTAGTACATGAAATATCTTATGACATGCTTTTCTGACTTTTGGGTTACTGACAAGAAATCTGATGTTAGCCAGATATGGTGACACATGCCTTTAATATCAGCACTCTGGAGGCAGAACCATGGTGGTTTGAATGAAAATGACTCCAATAGGCTCATAGGGAGTTCATAGTGGCTCTATTAGGAGGTGTGGCCTTCTTGAAGTAGGTGTAGCCATGTTTGAGAAAGTGTGTCACTGGGGGTGGGCTCTGAGGTTTCAGAAGCTCAAATCCAGGCCCAGTGTCTCTCTTTCTAACTGCTGCCTGTTGATCCAGATGTAGAACTCTCGGCTCCTTCTCCAGCACCATGTCTGCCCATGTGCCATCATGCTTCCCACCATGATGACAATGGATTAAACCTCTGAATCTGTAAGCCAGCCCTGATTAAATGTTTTCCTTTGCCTCATCACAGCAAGGGAACGTTCACTAAGACACAGAAGCAGTTAGAGCTCTGTGAGTTTAAGGCCAGCTTGGTCTATATAGTGAGTTTCAGGACAGCCAGGACTTTGTAGAGAGACCCTGTCTCAAAAAACAAAAGAGAGAGAGGGAAAGATATGGTGTTATTCCGACAAGTTTGCCCTTGTAAGTTAGCTTGTGTTTTTCCCTTACAGTTTTTAATATTGTCCCTTTACTGTGTATTTTTGACACTGAGACCATGTCATGAACAAGTTCTCCTCTAGTCATTTCTATTTGGAGTTCTAAATGTCTCCTATGTATATGTGTTTCTTTCTCTAGAGCTGGGGGATTTTCTGCAGTGATTCTACTGAAAAGAACCTGCTTCCTTATGGTGTTTACGTCAGTAACTTTCTCTACCCAGTGGATTCTTAGGCCTGGTCTTTTGATGATATCCCAGAGTTCCTGGATGCCATAGTCATGTTCATTTTTTATTTATTTATTGATGTCTGAATATAGTTATCTTGTTTACCTTGTCCTCCATTCCTTATATGTTTTTCTGTTTGACGTTCTTTTTAATTTGATTCATTGAGTCTTTCATTCCCAAAATTTCTAGTTGATTCCTTTCAAACTTGATTTCCTTGCTGAATTTTTCTTCCATTTTGCCTAATATTTTCTTCCACATTCCTGATTTTCTCAGAAATTCTACTGACTTTTTTTTATGTTCCTGATGTTCTTTACCTGATCCTGAACTGAATTCATCTAGTTTTGATCATATTTCCTGGAGGTCATTAATGATTTTTTATTATACTCTTGAGATCTCCATTGGCATTTTATATATTTGAATATCTTACAGTTCAGCAGTTATGGAGCGATGAGCTTTGGGAGGTGTCATACTGTGTGTTCTTGTTGTCCATATTTCTGCTCTGCAATTTGCATATCTGTGAATTTAGCTAACTCTTCCTGTTTTATTTGGTAGTCTTCTAACTGGAGCAGCCTACTCAGGAAGACTCAAGTCCCTATACTATTCCCAGAGAAAACAAACCATTGTAACAGCAACGAATCAGACAAGATATGAAAGTACATTTAAAACTGACAGAAGCCTACTGATATGTCCCTAGTGACCATTAAAACATATAATAGCAAAAGAAACTACTACAAAATTTGCTAGGAAGCTTAAAATAAATTAGGATAAACGTCGAAATACTAAATGAGTGAGACAGAGGAAGGAGGCAGAAAAAGGGAGAAAGGGTACCTAAAAATAGAATAAAAGTGAAAGTGTGTTGTTATAAAGGGGGGAAGCAAGAGGGTAGAGTGAGGAGAGAAGAAACAAATATCTGCCAATAATAAACATGTTCAAATACAAATTTAAGTAAATATAAAGAGGGTGATTATTTTTTTTAAAAAAAAGTGTGGCACAATCAAACTATCCCTAAATACTATAGAGATGGAGAGAAATCAAAGAAGCAGAAGGAGGAAGAAGAGAAGGAAAAGGAAGAGGAAGATGAAGAGGAGGATGAATATCACTGGCAACCTATACAAGCAAAAAGGTTGACTAACAATGAGGACAGTGTGTAAACAAAATTTGGTGAATGTATTAAGGGGAGTAAAACATAAAGTTTTATTTTTAATACAATGTAAAAATATGTATTATAAGGAAGTAAATGGTGGGGAAAGGGGAACAACAGGGCCAAACAAAGGTGAGAAGACAAGCAGGATAAAGTGTTGGAGCAGGTTTCTAGGTCCTAAAAATTTAAAGACTGCCAGGTACACTCATGGGGGTAGATGTCAACTGAACTTGGGAGTCTTGATATTCCTGTGGTTTACAGTGTTGCTGAGTCTATCCTGGACTAGGGTTTGATGTCTGGCAGAGCTATCTTCTCTTTAGAAATGTTCCTTTGTATCTCCCTTTGAATCCTCCTTGTTTCCTAGTCTCTCTGGGTCTATGGATTGTAGCTAATATCCACTTATAAGTGAGTACATATCATGTTTGTCTTTCTGGGTCTGGGTTACCTTACTCAGGATGACAATTTCTAGTTCCATCCACTTGCCTGCAAATTTCATAATGACATGGTTTTTAACAGCTGATTAATACTCCATTCTGTAAATGTACCCCATTTTCCTCATCCATTCTTCAGTTGAGGGACATTAGACTGTTTCCAGGTTCTGGCTATTACAAATATGAACTATGCTATGAACATAGTTGAGCAAGTGTCCTTGTGGTATGATTTGCGTTCTTTGGGTATATGCCCAAGAGTAGTATAATGATTCCTGAGGTGGATTAATTCCAAGTTCTCTGAGAAACTGCCATATTGTTTTACAAAATAGCTGTACAAGTTTTGCACTCCAACCAGCAGTGAAGGAGTGCTCCTCTTGCCCCACATCCTCTTCAGCATGAACTGTCACTTATGTTTGTTGCCATTCTGACAAGTGTAAGATGGAATCTCAGATCTCCTTGGGAAGGGGAAATAGAAGAGATCTCATGAGGATAAGAACGCAAGTGTTGCAGGAGATTTGTTTGTTTGTCACTGTGAGACCACCAATGGAGTTGGACCTTGGTTTGAAGGGCAGAGTCCATGTTCAGCTGACTGGAATGGACCATAGAGTTTTCTGGGCAACTCAGAGGAGATAGAGAGACACAAAAAGGAAGGAGAGGCTTAGAAAAGATTCTCAGGTTTTTCAATCTGGGCAATGTGGAGTTTCAGGTCAGTTGATTGTTCCTCTGCTCTCCTTTGGATTTATCAGGTTTGTAATCTCAGTTTCTGACCCTCGAGTTTTTATTAATATTAGAATGATTAAGGTAAACACTTTATCTGGCATCCAACATGTGGTGAGATTACACGACAGCTTTTAAAGCTGCCACCTCCCTGCCACCTTGGGTCACTGCTTGGTTGTCCTACCAGGGGCTTTCCTGTTGCAATCTCCCCACAACTGCACACCCTGGCCCCAAAATGTGCAGTCACAGATGCCTGTCTACTCTACAGTCACCTAAGTCAGCCACTCATCACAGGCTCTGGCAGTCAGGCGACCTAGTTCCCTCCTACACCACATTCTAGTCACTTAGGCTCCTCCCTGCATGGCCTGGCATAAGCACCTGGGATAAGCAGAGCTAGTCCAGCTGCCTGGCTACTCCCACAGCTGACCAACACTGTCACAGCTGGCTCCCCTTGCATAGCTTCACCTTCACTACCATTGTCAACAGATTTGGTGAAACACCTGAGAATTCTTAAGGGGGAAATTGGGTTTAAAAAAGAAACACATATAAATATATATATATATATAAATACACACACATATATGTGTGTATATATATATATATCTTTCCCATGTTAAGATATGCTTAATAAACAGAAAGTGGTAATAAAGACTCACAGAGATAGATTACACAATGTTTTATTAACTTTAAATTTCTTATATGTTTATGATTAAGAAGCAGCAGCTACAGAGAAACACTAGATAGTAGGGAAAAAACCTGCTGAAATAAATCAGCCTTTATACTTTAAGGATATGTTGACCTCAGAATGTAAACCAGGATGTGTGTTACATTGGGGAAGAGGTTTCGCTTTTGTTTCCACATTAGATAAAAAGCTGTGGATACCATCAAAATTAAAAAAGATTAGATTCAAACAGGAGAGACCTTTTGATTAGGAAAGTCAATAGTTAGTCAAACAACATGACCATTCAACCTAAACTAATGTATAAGATTAATAAATGCTTTTTATTTGATCAGATATAAACTGCAAAAAGGGAAACTTCACAAAGTTGAGGTTTGAGGTTTATTTTTGTCTTTCCGGGGGAATAAAAGCATCCAATTAAAGAATATGAAGACCACTGGACAAATGAGACATTTGAAGAAAAAGGAAGACTCACACAGAGAAAATGTCTCAAGAAAAAGACTAAATTGGATGAATGATATAGCACACTTACAATCAGATAAAATCTCATAACTCTTCCCAAATGTTTCTGTTGTGCTCTACATGACATATAATACAAGTGGTCTTTTGTAGTTCCAATTCAATTAAAAATTAAGACTGGCTTTGGAGTTGGATCATGGTTCTCTCCTTCTCTAAACCCAAACATGCTTGTTATGGAAAATCCAAAATCTCTGTCTTACATCAGAAAAACCACCTGGTATGAGACAGAAGAAACATCCAAATTAAGGGATTGTTTTATTGCCACTAATCTCATAATCTTTGGTTTTATTTTGATTCAATTCTTTAAAACTTTTCTTTGGGTATAAATATTATCTCAAAATTTATAAGATTAATATATATAATTTGCATATTATATATTAGTATATATTTAAACTTTCTGTTATGATATTAATGTCATATAGAGTACTAACTAATTTAAGAAATAAGCTTAATCTAACTTTCTGTATACAATTTTAGGCTTGAGTCTAAAGCAGATAATTAGGAACTAAGTTTGTGTACCCTGGATATATTTAATAATTTATATTTAACCTTTCTAAGATCTGCTGCATAAGACATTTAAAAAATTTAAGCTTTCTGCAGTGAACCAGGACCATTCTTTTTTGATTGTTTGTTTTTGTTTTTTGAGACAGGGTTTCTTTGTGTAACTCTAGCTGTCCTGGAATTCATTCTGTAGACAAGACTGGTCTCAAACTCACAGAGATCTGCTTGCCTCTGCCTCCCTGAGTGCTGGGATTGAAGGTGTGTGCTACCACCACCCAGCATTTAATGTGGGATGTCTTTCTGTGTATGTGTTGCTTTTATTGGTTAATAAATGAAACTGTTTTGGACAATGGCTTAGCAGAGTAAAGCCAGGCAGGAAATCCAAGCAAAGATAGAGAGAGTAGGCAGAGTCAGGGAGACTCCATATAGCTGCCAAAGGAGACAGATGCTGAAACTTTATAGCCTCGTGGTGATACACAGACTAAGGAATCTGTCTAAGCTATTGGCCAAACACTATTGTAATTAATACAGTTTCTGTGGGATTATTCGGTCACCATTTACAGGCATTCATGACCATTCTTAACAGCAACCTCTGAAGTCTCAAAAAGGATAATAAGGGCCCCCACAATGATGATTCCACCTGGATTGTGTTAACACTCCTAAGCTGACAAACACCAACAAAAGATCAGCTTTGGACTACAAACTGCTCAGAACAATTTCAAGACAGTTAGTTAAGATGGTCCAGCCTCATAGACTACTTCAGCCAGGATTTCAGATAAGGCTTTCCCTTTCCTATCACACAGAGACTAAATGAAAAAATTATACAGCCAGCTCTCCTAGGACTTGACCATTATCCCAATTCTCTCAGGGTCCCATAAAGATACAATCACCCCCCAGACAAACAAGAAGTAATTTTAAGAATACAGCACCCACGTCCCCAAGAGATGGTTGGGTGGTTTTTGTTCATTTGGTGGATGTTTGTTGACATTTGGGGGAGTAGTTACAAGCTATTATTGGTCATGGTAAGGGAGGAAACTAAGCAAAGGAAATTAGATTCTAGGATCTTGCTCTGAAAAGAAAGGGGGCCTATGGGACTGATAGGATAAAAGGGTAGATTATTGAATCTAGTTTTAAACTTAAAAAGCAACTCCTAGTCTCAGACATCCCTGTCTGCACTGCCCAGTATCCTGTCACAGGTGCAGAGAATTCCCAAAGCACTTCCTCTCTTTGGAATAATACGCTTTTCTTTCATTCTTGTTCTTTTCTCATTTTTTCCTTATTCTGTCTCCCTTACCAGGTTACACAGAGGTAATTCTAAGATGCCATTTTACCCAAAAGCCCCTAGATTATACATTACTTACTGCTGACTGGGGTATTCTACTATATTCTGTACTGTATGTCTACTATAAATACTTTTTCCCAGTCTGACTTATCCATTTTCTTTCTTTGAGGGGGGTTAAAAATAACATTGCATTTTTATCAAGACTCCAAGGATCTTTGTAATTATAGAGATTATATTTAAAACATGCTGGGTGTGGGGGAGGGTTCAGTCAGTAAAGCACTTGCTGTACAAGCATAAGGCCCTGATTTTGGATTCCCAGTACCCATGGAAAAAGCCAGGTATAGAAGTGAATGCCTATAATCCTCACTGCAGAAGCAGAGGTGGATGAGCCATTGGGCTTGCTGGCCAGTCAGCCTAGCCAAAGAAACAAGCTGCACATTCAATGAGAGGCCCTGCCTCAAGAAATTAAAGGTAACAGCAAGATGGGAAGCCAGACAGGTGGCTCAGCAGTTCAAGGCACTTGCTTTTGCAATGGACCGGAGCTAGGTTACCATCACCACGTGAAGCAGCTCACAGCTTGATTCCATCACTAGGAGATCTGACATCCTCTTCTGGCTTCTGTGGACACTTACACATGTGCATATATACAAACATACATGCACACACATATACACACATAAACATGAATGAATACAGAATAAATCTTATTAAAAAATAAGTAAGATGCAGAACAATTGAGGAAGATACCTGACATTGCCTCTGGCCTCCATGTACATGCACATGAACACAGACACACGCATACAAAAACCCTTTAGTCTTTTTAATACATTTTTTTTAATTTGGGGTGTGTGCGTAGGCATATGCAGGCCACAGTGCCAGTGTGGAGGTCAGAGGACAATTCTTAAAAATCAGTGCTCTTCTGCCACCTTACGGAATCTAGGGATTAAACTCACATCATGGGGTTGGGGATTGGGCAGGAAACACCTCCGCCTGCTAATCCATTCCCCAGCCTCCACTTTAGTTTTTCAGAGGCCACACTATATTATATGTGAAATAAGCTAGATATTTTCCACAAAGAAGAAAAATAAATATATGTATTTGATTTCTTAACAGTGTCCTTCGATAATCAGCACTTTTAAGTTTCAGTGAATCCCAATTTCTCAGGACATGTTCTGTATGCTCCCTGTCCAAGAAGCCTTGCCTATGCCAGCAAGATAACCTCTCATGTTCTCTTAGAGATTTATGATGTGTGTTTCATATTCAGGCCTAAGAGCCATGAGAAAGTCATTTGTTTATGTATTCAGTAAGAAATGGCTTGTTTTCTTTTCCACCCGTGTGGCTCTCCAGTCTTTCTAGCAATGTTTGGCAGAAGGGCTGGTCCCTGTACCGTAGTGACTAGAGGCATTGATCAGAAACCTACCGGTCATACTTGTATGGAGCTACTTTTGGACATTCTAGCCTGTTGAGTCTTTTTAGCAATGTGTGATCTCATTAAAAGTTTAAAATCACAGCACACGCGCTAATTTGATGTGGCAGGTGAAGGCCAAACCCTGAGCTGAACTAGCTTCCCAACTGTGGGGCTCCTGTTCTCCTCCAGAGATAGCCGCTTCCTTTACCCTTGAGGTATTAAACCATGTGGTCACATGCTGTGTATGATGTCCCCTAGTTTGAGTTTATCTGTTTTTACCCTTGGCTTTTCACTATCTCATACATGTGTGCAATCTACTGATCATACCCCACCCCATCACCCTTGCCAATCCCTCTCCTCTGATGACCCCTTTTCTCTAACTAGTCCCCTCCCTACATCCAGGATTTATTTTACTTTATTTCTATCACTGGGGAGTGTGAGCACTATGGTAGAGGTCAAAGGACAATGGTGTGGCATCTGTACACTTCTTGCACCTTTACTTGGGTTCCAGGGATTGAACTCATCTCTCTGGGCTTACACCATAATCACCTTTACCTGCTGAGCCATCTTGCTGGCCTTCTCTTCTATGTTTGTGGTGTGTGTGTGTGTGTGTGTGTGTGTGTGTGTGTGTGTGTGTGTGTGCAGGCACACAAGTCTTATACAGCTGTTTGTGATTGCAATGGCCATGCCACAGCAAGAAGACAGCTTTTCATAGCATCTCTCCCAGGTTCTGGTTCTTACAATCTTTCCACCCCTCTTCCATGACTTTCCCTGGGCCACAAAGGGGTCGAGATAGCTGTTTCATTCGTCTATTTTTCAGGATCACTCTGAAGCTATAAATCTGGGGAAGGAGCTTCCGCCCTTCAAGGTTAGCAAGGGTAGAGGGGTAGAGGAGAGGCATGTCTAGCCAAGTGTGGAGCCAGCAGGTGTCACCTGCAGTGGAGACAGCCACAGGGTCTAGATGTTAGGGGACACAGACAGAACTCATAGGAAGGGCCAGAGGGAACTGCTCTGGGGTCTATTTTTATGAATACAACCAATAAGGGTATTCTACTGTTTACAGGGTAAAATGACTATTTTGGGTTTTCATTATTTTTTATATTGCAATAATTTTAGGTAAATAGAAGACTACAGATATAGAATCGGGATCACCTGTAGACTCTTACCCAGCTTCCTCTAAGTTCATATTATATTATATTACCCAGTGCACACTTATCAAAATCAAGAATTAACATTGGGGCAAAACTATTAACTAAACTAAGAGCCCTATTATGATTTTAATAATTTTGTCACTAATGCTCCTTGCCTGTTGCAGGATCCAGTCCAGGATCCAGTCCAGGATGCCAACATGTTAGTCTTTCCTTCTTCTTGCTTTTCTCCAATCTGCGATAGCTCCTTTCTTGTCTTCTGCAACACTGAAAAGCTTGAACACCCCTTAATTCACATATTTCTATAATTAATTTGATGATGCAGATTTGAGGGAGGAATACTGAAGCGGTAAAGGCCTGTCACATTGGATGAGGTGGCGCATGACATCAGTGTGTCTGATGATCTCCACCAGCGTAAGCTGGGGTCTGCAAACTTGTTCTGCTGTAAACACTTGTCCTTTTCCAGGCCTGGTGCATTAAAAAAAAAAAAAGTCATAAATTCATCCCATACCCAAGGAGAGAGAAGTTAAACCACACCTTCTGGGTGGAGGAGTATTGGAAACTCTGTGGCCATGTGTTAGAAACAGTACAGTCACTAAGTGCCTGCGTCAACATCATCTACATTGTGCAGACATTCCATGCTTTAAAGTCTGTTCTCAAACTTGAACATCCATATGCAGGTCTTGCCACCAGTTATTATTATTGCTGTGTTCTATCAGTGGTCTCAAATTACTTTATCCATCTACATTTCACAATTGTAATTATTTTGTGTGGAGGAGTTATTTTTATCCTGTATATTTTTATTTATTAATAGCAACATATAGTCACAGGTATTAATTTTATTCTTTAATGTGATACCCAAAATGTCTTTGGAAAATTCCAGATATTATTCAGATATTCCAGATATTACCATTATAGAAATTATAGAATATTCCAGATATTACCATTATAGAAATTTCATCCGATGGATGGAGATAGAGACAGAGACCCACATTCACATCAGAGCAATGGATTC
>PVIU01012245.1:18812-61011 GCA_004026605.1 Ondatra zibethicus
AGGTGGGAGAAGATGAGTTAGGAAGTTAGGACCGTGAGGGGCTGGTCCACCTACTGAGACAGTGTGCCTGAACTAATGGGAGCGCACCAATCCAGCTGGACTGGGACTGAATGAGCATATGATCAAACCAGACTCTCTGAATGTGGTGGCGAAAGTTGGCAGATGGAGAACCCATCAACAATGACACCAGGACCTATTTTTTCTGCATGTATTATCTTTTTGAGAACCGAGTCTTTTTGAATGCACGCCTTCCTAGGCCGGGAGGGATGGGGGTGGGCCTTGGACTTCCAACAGGGCAGGGCACCATGCCCTCTTTCAAGGAAGAAGGGGGAGGGAGGAGGGGTGGGGAGGTAGTGGGAGGGGACCGGGAAAAGGGGAAGAAAGGTAAAAATTTTATTTCTTTAATTATGTTTTTGAATGGAAAAAATAAAACAAAACAATGTATGGAAAAAAATAAAGCTGGAATCCTGTCTGAAGGCTTAAAAAAAAAGAAAATTCCAGATATTATTCTTTGGAAAATTCCAGATATTATTATACCTGGATTAATAATTATATTAATTATTAATATAATATTATTATAATATAATAATATTAATATGATATTATTAATGTATTTTATGTTACGTTGTATATTTTCATATAAACTGAGCCATGTATGTCAAGTTAGTATATATTATTTTGCTTCTTTTTGCACTTGGACATTCAATTGTTCTTGGATTACTTACTGAAAATGTTATCCTTCAATGATTGGCCATTGAAACTATGTCCCAAAATAACTGATTACATTCACGTGGGTCTATTTCTGGGCTCCCAGTTCTCTTCTGTTGCTTTAGAATCTATTGTTTTACTAATCTCTCATTGTTTTCATTGTTATAAATTCATGTTTTGAAGGGAATCATGTAAATCCTTAGCTTTGCCTTTCTTTTGCAGAATTTGTTCACATTCAAATGTATTTCCATTCCTAAACAACTTCTACTTTATATAATTTTTTTAGAATAATAAAATTACATCATTTCCCCCTTTCCTTTTCTTCCCTCCAACACTTCCCATGTTTCCTGCCTTGCTTTATCTCAAAATCAGGGCCTCTTTTCCTCTAATTGTTGTTGTTGGGGTGCGTGTGTGTGTGTGTGTGTGTGTGTGTGTGTGTGTGTGTGTGTAAATATATACATTTTTAAATATAAAAGTACAACCTGATTAGTCCACATAATGTTACTTGTAAATGTCTGCTTAAAGGCTGACCATTTGATATTGACTAATCACTTCATATGTCTTCCCTGGGGAAGACTGTTTCTCCTCTTCTCAGCATTCCTTGTCTAGGATTGAGGCCTCCTCCTGAGATTTCTCTTTGCCACTTTAGCATGTCTACTGGCATCATCCTTGTTTAGGTAGTGATGCTGGTGAGACTTCCTAGGTGTAGCTTCTCTGGCATTTCTAGAAGACACGACCTCACAGCAAACTTCCTGTTCCTCTGGCTCTTACAATATTTCCACTCTACAGTTATACAATGATCCCTGAGCCTTGGGTTCAGGACTTGTATTATAAATGTATCCATTGTGGCTTGATTGGCTGTGGTTTTCTGTATTGGTCTCCAACTATTGCCAAAAGAAGTTCCCTTGATGACAGATAAGGACTGTACTTGTCTGTAGGTATATGGCTAAATCTTCAAAATGAGGTTAGGAATTATGCTGGTTTAGTAAAATGGCAATTTTAGGATCTCCTAAAAAAAATCTACAACTTCACCAGTCTTATGCAGTTGCCTAAGTTTCCAGTAGCAGTCACAATTTCCCTCTTGTTGAACAGGGCCTAAGTCCAATTAGGGAGCTGTCGGTTACTGCCAAAGTATGTGTGCCACTGCTGAACCCATAGGGCTATCAAGCCATGCTGGTCATTGTCCCACGCAACTTTTAGAAGCAGTTTACAATATCAATTGGAAAATTTGACAAGCATTTCAATTAGGGCTGTGTTAAACATAGTCAACAATCTTCTAAGTCATGAACATGGCAGATCTGTCTGCTTATTGGGTCTTAGATGCTTTTTTTTCCCTTTCATTATTTTTCTTTTCAGTTTTCAGCATACAGATCCTGCATGCATTTTATCAATTTTATATGTAATATTTTGGTAATATTCAAAAGACTACCATCTTCTAATTCTCAAAGTCCAAATTTCACTGTTAACCTATAGAATACAATTGACTTTTGGTCACTGACCTTGCATCCCATGATATCACTAAGCTTACTAAGAATTCTGGAATCTTTTTAGTTTATTCTTGTGGATTTTCTAGGAGGAAACAAAAATCACATAATCTCCAAACAGAACTGTTTTATTTCTTCCTTTATAAATTGCATGGGTTCTTTTATTGCACTGGCTAGGACTTCTGATGTAATCCTGAGTAAAAGTGATAAGAAAAATCATATTTTCTTTCCTGCTAATATCATAAAAGGAAATGGATATTTCAAATGTGATTTTACTTCATAACCATATGCTACTGACACCAAAATATTTGGTTAGATAAAGGAGAACTTATCAAGTCATTGTAATAAGAAACTTTAATATATCTTCTTTTGTGTCTAACAGATAAAGTTGGAAAGACATTTTAGAGAATCTGAGTATAATAATCTAAATAATATATATATAAATACATATCAAATATGTAAGTATACAAATATAATGGCCTTAATCTACCTCATGGACCCTGATAGGCTCTCTAGGAAGAGTTTTATGCTGTACTGTCCACAACATTGAATCCCAAATTTCCCAAGGTTCTGATAGATAATGTGTTTCAACTTCCTCAGGCTTCTCTTGTTTACAGAAATACATGCTCGACCTCATGAGATCAGGTATACCCTCAAAACACTTTAAAGATAAAGGCTAGTACATAGAAAGGAAAATAGGTACTGTCTTCCTCTACACTCCATCCCCTCATCAAGAAGTTTCTAGTAGATATATCACCTGTCAGTAAAGAGTTAACAAAAATGCATATCTATATTCACCACAGGACACACCCACAAAGGCTTATAGCAACACTGTTCACAAATGGCCTGTCTTATTTAGGCCTTCTATTGCTGCCCAGGGGTGGCACCACCCATAATGAGCCAGGCCATCTCATATCAATCAATCATTCATCAGGAAATTGCTCTACAAGCTTGCATACAGGACATCCTGGTGAGTACATTTGCTCACTTGACGTTCCCTCTTCCTAAATGACTCTAGCTTGTGTCAAGTTAATAAATAATAATAACCAGGACATGACCAAAAAGAAACAACAAAAACATCTTCATGCAACTCCTGTCTCTATGTATAGGAGACATGGCTAGTACTTTAAGCCTCAGGGGGAAAAATTGAAGCAGACACAAAACCTTTAATCAAAATAAATAATACTTTAATGAAATATTTTCAAAATAAAACTAATGCTAAAAGTCCATGAATAGGACATTTATCAGTTTTTAAAATAATGGCAGAATTGGCATTACTAATTTTTCTTCCTGCCTCAATGTAGGAAGTTAAGGCCTACCAGACAAAGAGAAGCCAACCTGGAGTCTGCCTGGCACTGTCAGAGGTCCTGAGCGTGCCTAGCCAATGAGGGGCGACCACATGATGTCAAGGGATCAGAACACCTGGGGCTGGGAGGGTATATAAGACTCTCCCCATTTCTAAATAAACGAGTATGTTCTATCCCTTTCACCAGACTCCCAGAGTCTTCATACCTTCTTACCCCCCCCCAAGGGAAGACGTTAGGGCCCAGCTACACCTCAGGTCTCAAGAAGGCTCAGAATTGAACTGATAGAATAAATAAGTCAATTTTCATGCACCATGGGATGAGCTACAGCAATGAGAATGATTCACAATACACAATTATATGGACAAGTCACATACGTAAGATGCTAAGCACCAAGGACCAAACTCAAAGTGTAGGTGCTGGCAATTCTATTTATACGAATTTCCAAGGCAGTCAATGCTAATACAGGATATGGGAATTTAAAATAATTTCTCAAGCAGCATGAGGTGGGTTCCAGAACTCTCAGAATATTCCATTTCTTAATCTAGATATTACATGAGTTTTATAGATTCCATCCATCTGGTTCTTTATTATTCCTATACTTACATAGTACAACATTTTGATAATTTTTTAAAATGCTGTCTTACACAGAAGCTAAGATCTATAGAAGAAACGTTTTTAGATAAATCACCTAGAATAAGAAGAAGAAATGTGATCAGAGCTATGTGAGGCAATATTTAGGGTACTACTTTATTTCAAGGCTTCTGTCCTTGATTAACCCTAAAGCCAAAATAAGTCAAATGAACTCTCCATTAGTAAGCATGGCTAGCACCCAGCCAGTACCATGAGTTGCACCCATTCAGAACACTGGGCTGTCAGGAGCAAGCCCTCCACTGGGCATGATTTGCCAAGTGTTTATTACAGTTGCTGCTTGCTCAGATTTTTCTGGGAATAAGACAGTACAAGCCAGATTTCTTCCAAATCCCAAAGAACCTTTCTTCTGGAAACCAGACACTGCCCTATCTGACATGACAAGACTTCCAAGAAGTATGTTAGACAGCATCCAGGAGATGAGCAGGCCCTGGCCAGCCATACCAACACTAACACAGCTGTCAGCATGAGCAGCCAAACACTTCCTACAGAGACTTTCAGTAGGAATTATCTGCTGTGTTGGGTTTTAGTGGCCCCAACAGGGAGGAAGAAGGCAATAGAAACAGAGAATGGCCAGCAGATGCTTTCTCCCTTGGGTATCAGGTGACACTAACAATGCCATCATCAGACCTCTAAGTCTGATGGTTTCTTAGAAATGACCCGGCACCCATTTTCTAAACCAGTAAGCTGGCAGGCAACCTGTTCATGGTGCAACTTCCAACGCAATTTCCCAAAGCAGGCAAAGGCTACAATATGGATGATCCTTGAAGATGCTGAATGAAATGAGCCATCACAGAAGGCAAATACTGTAAAAGTCCATTTTCATGAGTTACCTGAAGTGGCCAAATGTAGAGACAGAACGATGGTTGCCAAAGACTAAGAATGGTGGGGTAGAAAGTTTTTAATTAATGAGTTTCACTTTAGGAAGACGGGGGAAAAAAATCCCAGAGATAGACGGTGGTGGTGGCTGTACAACAGTGTGAGCATTCTTTTTTTTCTCTCGCCCTTAAAAATATTTATTGGGCAACAAACTAAATGTTCATTTTGAAGAAATTCAAGCTAACCTACCAGAAGATCTAGGTCAGGACACAGTGGGATTTCTTTAAAGTAGCTATGAGAAGAGACGTTCCCAACCATTTCTCTCTCCATGCTGTGAAACCACCTTGTCCTCCAGCAATTCTTTCCAATGTGACTCCTCATCACACGCCTATTGAGTGACTGACCACTAGACTCACATTACAGCATTGAACCAAAGGATAAAATGGATCATTCAGAGGGGCAATCCTGAACAACATGAAAGGAGGCTGAGCTACCGAGCCCAATGGAACACCAATGGTACTGTCTAGGGAAGCCTTTGTTCCTCTCGCTTTCTTCAATCTTTTCTTTACCCAATGGTTCTCCCTCAGATTTGTCCTTGGGTCTCCTGACAATGAAAAGCTCAGATTTTTAAGAGAAAAGTCCAAATCACGCTCCCTCAGAGGTATAAAGCTAACATTCTAATTTGTCAGCTCTGGCAGGGATAAGAACCCACAGATTTTTATCTAGAGTACGGTCTGAGAAGAAATCTGCCTGTGGGATTCATGGGTAAATAAGTAGGTGGTAGAGAAGGCGTGGAAACCCCAGAACAAGTGTTTAATAGACTTCTGCTTCTCCAGTGCTACCCAGCTGAGCTTTCCTTCTGTGAAGATTTACCTTTCCCAGAGCTCACTTGCAATTGCTGGCAAACAAATAGAATGGCTGCTTTTTGATATTTGCTATAGAGAATATAAATTCTCATCTAATCCTTGTAAAGAAGAATATTATTGCTCACATTTGGGAAATGTGGGAACACATATCTGCTTGAAAGAGAAAACAATGGCTTAGTTTTCAATATCTTTATAAATATGTGATAACCCTGACCCTGCTGGTTCCCATTTTCATTTTCAGGGTAATTTTGGTGGATTACATTTTTGTTTTACATTTTCACATTTCTTATTTTTCTCTTTTGAAACTAGAGTATCAGGGTCTCCAGATGCCCCCAAAAAAGAGTATAAAAATAAGGAGCCTACTACAGAGTCAGAAAATGAAGTGTGAGAAACCATCACTTGGAGTTGAATAGTGCATATATGTAACTGTATATGCATGTGTGTGTGCATGCATGTGTGTGTGCTTACTACTTCAAGTCTTACATTTATGTGACAACAAATATTATTTAATAGCTATCCCTAATATAACAAATTAATAACCTCCAGAACAAAAATTTTAAAACTGTCCAAAGATATAAACCTCTCCTAAAACCTGTGGATGCCTGCTGGTTAGGTCTAAATCAAAGAACATATTTTTGTAATCCCAACTGTATCTATCCTTCCAAGATTTATAATTCAGTAAACATCCATTCAGCAGTAAATATATGTTACGCACTGCAATGCGATTGGAGATGCAAAACTTAATAGAATTCAGCCTTCATGCTCAAGCAACTCACAGTCCTGAAAGGTTATGGTCCAGCAGACAAGCATATGGGTAGCATGTTCAGTAACATACAGAGATGGAGGGACACAGTGCAATGAGGTCACAAAGAAGGGTGTGCCTCACACCAAGAGACATTCCAAACAGAAAGCAAGAACACGTTCAAGGACACAGAGGTCTGAATAAATGTTTCACTCCAGGGTGCAGCCAGTGGTTCCCAGCCGAGAACCAGCAGGAGGCATGGCTAATCAAAAGCCAGGGCCACACAAGCATCCTCTTGACTCTAAAGAGTGCACTTTACCTCATGGGCAATAGGAAGCCAGCGGAGGATTTTAACCCAGCAGCAGCATGGCACATGCCCAAAATGTCCTAAAGACAATACAGATCAATGTTGTGTAGAAACTGGACTGGAAGGAAGAGCAAACAAAAGACTCATCAAAGTTTCTGCAGTTGGTCAAAAAGAGAGAATGGCGTTTGGGAAACAGATGCTAGATGCGTTGTCAGGGATGCTGAAGAACAGGCAGAACAGAAAAGGAAAGGAAGAAGTTTAAAGGGATCTCAGTATTGGGGGCTCACATACTGTACACCAAAGGAAGTGTGCACTTCCTCTAGTGAGCAAAAGGACACAGCATGGTGACACACAGGAATCTATGAGGCTGGGAGGCCACAGCCATCAACGCTTAGGCTTCCCTTCTGCTGCATCTCACTTGCTGTGCACAAGGCCTCACACACAGACAGCCCTTGGGCACACAGGGCAGTCTTCACCCATCCTCAGCGCACCAAGGCAGGCTGTACCCAACTGCTGAATATGTGCCTGTGGGGGACTTCGATTGGTTGCTTGAATGTAATTTTGTTGTACTCACGGAACCCTACTCCTTTATTTATAAAACACAATAAGAGCATCTGGGCCTCTAAAGACTCCTGAAACCCATAAATGCCCCTAACCGAGCTCAAGGTCAAGTGCTGCCAGAAATCTACCTGGGTCATCTAAAGCACAGCTATGCGTCACCCGCGTGATCACATGTTCCAACCCAAGCCACACAGTCAGCTAAGGCCATCAGTGATACCCTCTTGTCTCAAGTGTCTTTGAGACTAATTGCCTGCAGGTCACAAATAAAGAGAGCCCATTTATGCTTCCTACCTTAGGAAACTTTTCATTTCCTGGGTTTTTTTTTTCCTTTTCATTATACAGCCTTTGTCTCTAATTGTACATGAACATTAGCCACTGACAGTACATCAAATTACTTTGATAGCAAAATGTCGTAGCAGGATATAAATGTACAGCAATAGGACAATTAAACCCCATCTATATCACAGACAAAAAAACACCCAGAATTTTGTATCATAAATAGATCTATGGGTTTGAAAATACACTAACTACAGAATCTCAATGGAACAGCATCCCATGAGGACAAAGGCCCTGCTTTGTCCAGCAGAATGCCCCAGTGTCAGGGAAGGCACACAGAAGGTGGTCACTAAACACCTGTTCATTGGGTTCAGGTAGGAAGTAGGAAAAACATATGACAAAGGATTTTAGCACCATATTTCAGGAGGGAGAGACAGATCTAGAAAGACATTTGTCAATATGCTATGAGTAGTTTTATCTGGGTGGGTGGTCTCGATATTTTTTATATTTGTTTTGATGCTCTCTCTCTCTCACACACATACACACACTCACTTTCTCTTTCCTTTTTACATATTTTTCTTTTTCTGTGAGAAGCAAAAAGCATTATTCTAACAAGGACTAAAACCTAAAAGAAATTATTTCAGAGAGAAAGTATCCCATTAGAAGCTGAGTGGTTGCTTCCTGGCTCACCTATGGATTGTCTAGCTTTCCTGTGCTGCATTAACATGAAATTATCCATCTTCAATCCTACATATAACTCAAAGCACTTATCTGTGTCAGCACAGTACAGGGTCCTTCTGGCCTGCATCTGGTTAACCTCCGGCGTCGACCTTATGAGTCGCCTGGGTTACATCCCAGAGCTCATTACTGAGTTTTACAAAAGCATCTGATCCCCACTTTCCAAGAGGAAAGGGACCTTTCACTAGTCTCCACACAGAAACAGACTGTCCGTGTGTGCAGTTGGATTCCTCTCCTTACTTCACCAAGCATGACAGTGTGAAGACTTTTTACCCAGTTTCTTCATGGGCAATTGAAAAAGCACAGACGTCACCAGCCAGCGCCTTGTCCTGGTTAAGCTGCGACTGCCCTGGAGGGAAGCTGGGTATGCAGGAACACAGAAACTTGGAGGATCAGTTTGCATAAATTTCCTAAAACCAAAGCTGGGGCACATAATCCTTTCCTGCCTGAGAGAGTTGGTTTTGTTCGCTGATGATTTTACAGCCCCGGAAGCCATTCTCTGATTGCAAGAATGGAATTGCCAAAGAATCTTAAACCACGGCCTGGACAGACAAGTGCCATCAGCCTTGGGGAGCAAGCTATTTTAAACAAGTGTTCCGTGAGGGGAGGATCTGTCTTCTGTCTAGACTCCTGGTAACACCTGTTGCTCACTCTGCATGCCTAGTCTACTTCCCCCTGAACACCGGTGCAGCCAAGACAAATCAGGGCCACCTGACTGGGCCAAGAGACATGGCCATGTGAACAGCAGGTCCAGGTTTCGCCTGCTCTGGCACAGCCTGAGGGGCCCCTGAAGGCTCCAATGCCAGGTGTCAAGGAGCCATGTGCAAGCCGAGAGCAGACCTGGCAAGGCATCGTGGTAAGCTTTCCGTGCATCCAGTTAAAGGTGACATCTGCCTGAGGGTATCATGGCTTTGATTCTGCCTAACAGACCAGCTTAAAGCGAGTATGAAAGAAAATGTGGAAGCATCCTGATCAACCAAACCCTGTAGACATAACTAAGTCCCCTTTGCCACACCCCAGTGGGTGGTATTCTACCCTGCTACTGAGTCCTTCAAGCTCACTAGCTCACGGACGGCTCAATCTATTTGGAAGCAGTCTTCTTTAGACAAAGCTAAGTCCCTTGCCTTTTCACTCAGAAAGTTATATAAAACCTCACATCTTCCTTATGCAATTCAGTTCAACATATGTTTCTGTACTAGGCATACAAAACAGATCCAAATTGTAAATAAGCACTGGAGCCATGAGGGAATTTGCCAATTCTTGGAAGCTTACACCTGGCTTTTAACAAGTCCTAGGCTTAAGCTGGATTGAAGGTCAGATCTGAGAAGACTGATGAAAACCAGGAAGCCAAAAGGACAGTCAGTCCTCAAAGGAAGGGCAGCAGGAGCTCTGTGCCAAAAAAGATACTGTGCAAAACCATCTAGATTCTGGATGAAGTGGTGACGCTTTTGAGAGAGAGAGAGAGAGAGAGAGAGTGTGTGTGTGTGTGTGTGTGTGTGTGTGTGTGTGTGTGTGTGTGTGTGTGTGTGTGTCTAAAACTTACTTAAACAAATTCACATTCTTTACTGCAAGAAATGCACAAAATCTATAGGGTCTGAAAAACTTCCTTTAAATGGCCCTAAATTAGCCATGCAAATCAAATCGAATTCGAATTCTTTCTAAAGGAACACATTTTGAACCCATGCCTCAAAAAACTATTAATTCATTATCAAAATTTACCAAGCATACAAAGCTGCCATGGTGAAGAGTCAGAAGAAAGAAAAGGACACTATAAAATTAGAACCACATAAATTTCAGATTATATAATTACTAGAACAGAATGTAAGACCAATGTGGTCAGTATGTTTGAGGATGTTAAATTTTGATAGTATGACAAAGGAAAAAAAGGAAAGCTTACAAAATTATTTCAGATTGGAGAAATAACAAACTAGAAACTCTAGAAACAAAAATATGTAAATTAAATTGTAATCTCACTTCTGTTGTTTTCTTGGATTTTTTGAAAGAGAAAGAGAAAGGTCAGGAAATTGGAGGGAGAGTTGCTGAGGGTCTGGAAGGAATTGGAGGAGAGGAAAGAATATGATAAAACCTCATTGTATGACAAAAATTTTAGATAAAAATTTTTAAAAGAAACTATAAACTCAGTTGATTAATTAGACCATAAAACTAGAGAAAGAATGGCTAAGCTGGAAGACTGCTCTGGAAAAATATGTGCTACACAAAATGTAGCACAGAAATGAATAGAATAAAAATTGCAAAAGAAACCAAGAGATGGATAAAAGAGGCCTAACCTGTGCTCAATGTGGATCTGTAGAGGGGTAGCAGAAATGATGAGGTAGGACCCGTGGCCGGGAGCTTTTAGAGGGAGAAATCCACTGATTAAGGAAAAAGAGAAGGGGGAAGAGAAAAACACTAACAGATTACGGTCAACCCACAGAACATCAAGAACAAGGAGATCTTTAAAACAGCAGGGATAGACCCACGATTTATTATTTCCGCTTACTGACTGTCCTTTTTTCTAACCCAGCCTCCAATCCCAGATTCCACATTTCATCTAATGATTGTTTCCTTGGCTTCCTCTTGGCTGTGATTATGCTTTGTTTAGACAAGGTCTCTACATTGCTCAAGCATCTAATTCTCAATCCTCCTGCCTCTGCCTCCTGGGGAGCTAGGGATGACAAGTGTGCAGCTTTGTGCCCGGCTAGTTTCTGATGGCCTTAGTTATTATGAAATCCTGGTCAGGTGTTTTTATATTAAATCCCTAAATAAGAATTTCTCTATGGTTAATCTGGATTATGTGTTCTCAGAGAATTCTCCCACTGTCTTATCATGTCAAGACTACTTCGGCTTGACTTATCTTAGCTGAGGTAGTTTGTCAGTTTCCCCTTTTCGACGCTGTGTGCTTTTTTGCCTACAGCAGATCCCCCATTTATTTGCTTATTCGGTTATTTATTTAGATGACTACAAACTTGAGTTCATTGCTGCTCACTTTGCATTTTGAGATGTAATCCAGTATGATTTTATATTCCTCATATTGTTCCTGGTTTACCCACTATAAGCTTCTGTCAGTTAACCCCCGTGTCTCATCTGGCACACTCCCATCACTACCATGGGCTTGATTGAGTCTTCATTTTGGTTTTGTTATGATTTTTGTTGTTGTTGTTGTGGTTGGTTGGTTGGTTGGTTGGTTGGTTGGTTGGTTCACTGGGCTTTGCTTCAGTTTTTACGGAGGCTATTGCTGTTGCTGCTGCCATTTTGCGCACTTTCTGGTACAAGGTATTCTAGGATCATCTTCACCATAGCCTTCCCCAAAGCCCGGCCCATCTATATCTTCATTTTCTAATTTAGAATAATGTCCAGTAAGATCTGTGTGTGATGTGTGCTTGCTGCTCCAGGGGTATTCTTGTCCAAGACCCCTTGGGTAATACAAACAGCAAATATCTGTTGATCTACCAATATCCTTAATGAGCTTTTAATTTGAATATATTCGGGTTTATTCCTTATATTTTAAAATCCTATGCATCTTGAGAAATGTATTGCCACCATTATATCATCTTACAAAACAATCTGATCTCTCAAGGAAACATTCTCTTCTTCATCTGTTCAACCCTCAGGCCCCACCCCTGAATCTCTACAAACACTGATCTTAAAATTTCTGTAATTTTACCTTTCTAAAATGTCATAAAGTCTGACTCAGACGCTACTTTTTCAAGCTTTTTTCTTTCTTTTAGCAATATACATTTACATCTCATATATAAAGCCAAGCATGGTAATGCATGCTGTAATCCCATCACTCAAAACCAGTGGTTCTCAGCCCTCCTATGCTGAGGCAACCCTTTAATACAGTTCCTCAGGTTGCAGTGACCCCAACCACAAAATTATTTTCCTTGCTACTTCATAACTGTAATATTGCTGCTATTGTGAGTCATAATGTAAATATCTGATATGCAGGATATCTGATACGTGACCCCTGAGAAAGGGTCATTCAACCCCCAAAGGGGTCATGACCCACAGGTTGAGAACCACTTCTCCAAAGGGACAGGCAGGAGGACAGGGAGCTGAAGGCCAGCTTTAACTACATAGCAAGTATGAGGCTAGTCTAGGCAATAAGAGACCCTGTCTTGAAAAACAAAGACTCATGCATGGGTTTTGTCTTCATTGCTCTTTTCCTTTTAATCCATAAATACTCCATAATATGGATTATACTACCGTGTGTTTATCATTCACCAAGTTAAGCATACCTTGGCCATTTCTGGTTTAGGGTGATATAAACAGAGGTATCCAAAACTCTCTTGGGTGGGATTTTCTGTTTTCCAACTAATTAGGCAAATACCTAGAAGCATTCTTATTGACTGCTAGGAATATGGATAAACTTTCAAATATTTTTCTGTCTTCCAAAGCACCTGCTTCATTTTGTATCATTTTTCTTTTCAAAGTGATCATATCAAAGGGTATTAATAAGAATTCATCGTTTTAGCAATATTCATTTAAATCTCATACATGAAGCCAAGAGTGGTAATGTAGAATGCCTGTAATCCTGCCATTCTACAGGCGTGATTCTCACCTTCTGTTTTGTGCACCCTTGACAGCCATGATGGCGTCAAGGGTTTAGACTTTGTCTATCCTAACGATATCTACTATCTTATTTCAGAGTTTGCTAATTGCCGATGGTGTCTGCACCTTTCTGACTTATTTGACGATCTGTGGATCTTTGTGCATTTTAACCAGATGTTTTCTAACTATGGAGTTTTATAATTTATTGTACATTTTGGACACAAGTCCTTTACCTGATATTCATTTTTCAAGATATTTTCATCAAATATGCATTCTTCCCATCTTTGGTTTCTCTTTTTGTCCTCTTAATAGTATACACAGATCAGAATTCTTCATTTTTCAAAAGTTCAATTGATCAGATTTTCTTTCATGAATTTTACTTTGGGTTTGATTGCTAAAGGTTCATGGTCAAACACAAGGACATCTGAACTTACTCTTATTTATTTTTCTTTGAGAAATTTCATGTTTTGAACTTTAAAATTGAGTGTATAGTCCACTTTGAATTAATTCTGTGAAAGATCTAAGGCATCTTTCTACATTTGTGGTTTTACACATAGGTACCCAATGATCCCAGCAGCATGTCATGGAAGTTGATGCTCTCCCCCATTAAATCACCTTTGCTCCATGGGTGAAGATTGGTAGACTATATTTCATATTTGTGTTCATCAATGTCTATGCTCCAATCAGTCCCACTAGCCTCTGTATCTATCCATACCCTGTTATTATGCCTTATAAACTTCATAAGCAAGTTGTCAATATCTACAAAACAGCTTGCTGAGATTTTAAATAATGTATTTTTCGAGTCTACAGATCAACTTGAAGAAAACAGAAACATCACGAGTCTTCTAATCTATAAAGACAGGATGTCTCTCCATTTGCATAAATATGGTGTTTTTAAAACCGGAGTTTTGTAGTTTTTGAATATGTGCTTCTGTCTCTAATTTGATAAATGCTGGAAACTAGAAACACTGCAACAAAGTTAAAAAAAAAATACCTTTGGCAGCTTAGCCTCGGAGTGGGCATCACCAAGAAAAGATTCCTTGAGTTTGAAGACAGGTCAATAAAAGCTTCCCATACTGCAATGCTAAGTAAAGACCCATCTCCCTAGCCCAGTATTGATCACCCAGGTGTATCTTGTTTAACTCTTACTCTTTGGGGACCCGCCACTCAGCTCCCAAACAAATACATGGAGACTTATTCTTACTTATGAATGCCCGGCTTTAGCTTGGTTTGTTTCTAGCCAGCTTTTCTAACTTAAATTATCCCATTTCTCCTTAACTACATTTTGCCTCTGGGATTTTTTACCTTTCTTTATTCCATATATCTTTCTTGCCTCTTTCTCTGTGGCTGATTGTGTGACTGGCTCCTGGCCTACTCTTCTCCTCCTTTTCTTGATTCTTCCTATTCTCTTTTCCCTAGCCTAGATTTCTCCTCCTATTTGTTCTCTCTGCCTGGCAGCCCCACCTATCCCTCTCCTGCCTAGCTATTGGTAGTTTAACTCTTTATTAGACCAATCATTGTTTTAGACAGGCAAAGTAACACAGCTTTACAGAGTTAAAAAAAAATGCAACATGAAAGAATGTAACACATCTTTGCATCATTAAACAGATAATCCACAGCATAAACGAATGTAACACATCTTAAACTAATATTCCTCAACATCCAAGACCTATAGGTACCACACACCAAAATGTGTGTCATATGGATGATTGGAGTGCCAGGGAAAGAGAGACAGAGCTGAATAAGTCATAATGGCCAAGAATTTTCCAACTAATAGCATTTTCTGTGTTCCTCCCTTAGACTGGCTGTTCTCTCTGGACACCACTCTGCTGTCTAATTTCCCCGCCATAGCATTTAACTTGAAAAGCATCCTTTCAGAGTCTACAGTTGACCACCCAAGCATCTGTGTCGTGCCTAGCACGGTCTCAATGGTCACTTCTCTCACCAGACTATTTTTATTCTTGCCTTGGGCAAGCCTTGCGATTTTGTTTTATCTTGTGTTTTTTGGTCTACAGACATGGATATTTGGTAATGGGCCTTTGGCTTGAGGATCCTGTTAATACCGACTGAGACTGATGCTTAACGGAGAGCCTGAGCCTTCAGATTCTCGCGGGGGTCTTGTTCTCGTCTCCACTCTAGGCCTGGAGCTTCCTACATTTCTACCCAGAATGGGCTTGGGTCTCGCAACTGTTTTAACTGTTACCACTCTTGTACTAGGTTCCTGTTAGTACGGTAGCAAGGTGTGGAAGGAAGCTAATTCTACGACTAAATCTGTCTTTGCTCCACCTGTATTAATACTGCAGTTTTCATGTGTACCTCCAGAGTGATACAATTTCCCTACCTCTTAAGTAGGAATACAATGCTAAAGGAGGCTGGAGCAGATAAAGCTCCCTCTTGGATAAGGTCTGAGGAGTACCCTCCCTAGACAGTAGCCTTTATTGGGGAGACTGCTCCAGGCACAGGTCACCTTTGGTGGTTACTCCTCATGGCTCAGCCTGTAAAAGGACTTGGAGGATCTTCCTTAGATAGTCACTTGAGGAAAAGGATGCAGTTCCTAGAGATGAAATACAAAGACCTGCAATGGTACCTCTCTAAGACTACAGGGGACCAGGAGTTTCTCCTTCTCTGGCCAGTCCACACTCACCTTCATCGATTCCTCAGAATTATCATTTAATTGCCAGATTCTCAGTGGCTTCTCTGCATAAACAGATCTCTGCTGCAGCTCTTTGGGTTTGCAAATCTCTCCAGATTTTAGTACTGATCATCATCTTCGCATCTTGCTTTCTTTAGTAAATCTGAGAAAAAGTCATCCATTTTCAGGGGAGTTTAAATTTAATTTTAGTTGTTTATTGCTGTGCTGTTTTAGATGCTGCTATAATTGTAAGAAAAAGGTTCCCTATGACATTTCCATATAACATATAATATGCTCGGGTCAGAGTCACCCCTCTCTTGCCCTTTCCCATCCCTGTTACCGCCTTATAATTTTATTTCACTTAAGAATGCAAATAATAAAAAAAACTAAACACCCAGAAAACAAATTAGCCAATTACAAACAGGCTATGGAACTAAACTGAGGGTTCCCTGAAGATAAAAATACAAAAGGCTAAGAAATAGTTTTAAGTGTTCACCATCCTTAGCCATCTGGGAAATGCAAATTAAAACCACTTTGTGATTTCATTTAACCCTCTTCAGAAAGGCTAAGATTAAGAAAGCGAAAGACAAGAAATGCTAGTGAGGGGAGTAAGGAACGTTCATACACTGCTGGTAGGAATAAAATGTGGTACAGCCACTGTGTGTGCCAGTTCCTTAGAAAATTAGAACTAGATCTGCCATATGACCTAGGGCACACCATCAAAGGACTCCGTTCCCTACTATAGACATGCATGCTCATTCATGTTTGTAGCTATTCTGTTCACAGCAGCTAGGACACGGAAACAGCCTCAATGTAGATTAACTGATAAGTGGATAAAGAAAATGTGGTGCCTATATACGGTGGAATTTGTATAGATCCACTTTATCTGCTGTGAAGAAAAATGGAACTGTGAAAATCTCAGAGAAATGGATAGAACTGGGAAGAATCATTTTGAGTGAGGTAACCTAAGCCCGGCAGCACAAACAGCACGAGGTCTCACTCATAAGTTGCCCTAACATAAAATCTTTAGATTTGTGTCTTTAACTTGGAGTATCTGCAGAAGTCAAGAGACTAGCAAGGGGCCAATGATGGAGAGAGAGAAGAAAAAGCATATTGGAGTGGGGATAGCAGGACACAGAGAAGGATGGAGAAGGACGCTTGAGAGGGGACGGGGATGGAAGGGAAGGGGACAGGAGGAGAATGTGGGAGAGTATAACTAACACTAAAGATATTTAAAGGACTGTATGGAAACATGCTATTTTATAAGCTTCCTAAATACAGTTTTCCATATATAAACATTTAATTGGAACTATCCTACACAGAGGACAATGTTCTTCCCAGAAGCCATAGATTGCCAAATAAAAAATCCAGTGCCAGGTGTGGGATACCTCACCTCAAGTTGTTTGGTCACAGCTGTCCCAAAGACCACTGAAACAATCCAAGCTGCTGTCATGGCTATGGTTGCCTACCAAAACTCGATGGTAAGACCCTATTGTTGAAAACACCAGACTTTTGTGAAGAAACATGGGAAATCAAGTTGATAGTGACCAGGAAGGTTCTAGTTGGCTGCTGGCTACTTCTATATACTAGAAGGAGTTATACAGGCTACTTCTATATGCTAGAAGGAGTTATACAGCCTTCTTCTATATGCTAGAAGGAGTTATACAGGCTTCTTCTGTATGCTAGAAGGAGTTATACAGGCTTCTTCTATATGCTAGAAGGAGTTATACAGGGTTCTGAGGGTGAGTAGAAGTCATCAGCAATCTCACCTACCTGTAAATCTTCTAAGCTACAATAACAACCAGTCTGGCAAGATATGCTCCGGGTGCAAGAGCAGCACAAGGGTTACAGTGATAACTAACCTCTCTCTAAATGGATTAAAGGCCCATAATAATGAACTTCCCTCTAAATGTGTATCTGTATTCATAGGCTAGCACAGCTCTCAGACCACTTAGAGACATTCCTTTGTGCGGTATATGGTGGTTAACACCGACACTCCCAACTGTTCCAAGTGCAGAGAATAAGAGTCAGTGGAGTGCTCGCCCACAGATGGAGCATCTGTACCTCAAAACACTGGCTATTTGGTTGCCCAAGGCTCAGAGCCCATAGTGGTAGAGCAGGGCAGAGTGATCATAAGAGCCAGAGGTGCGGCAAGATTAGTCTAAGACAGTGTCTTCCAGACGTGGCAGGACAGCTACACTCATAAACGCACAGCAGCTGTGGTTCCCTGCACAAGTACACAATATCAAGACAGTCAACGCTCTAGCATAGAGCATGACTAGGCTTGCAGGCCCCATCCCCTAGCTGAGAAGCTATTGGCTGTTGATGGCATCCGAGGAAGAGAGGGTTACTTTTCCTTGAGGGCATGGCCACTGAGAGGTTGGCCATACTACAGTGGATGGCCCCACACCAAGGAGAGTTTAAGGAGCACAGATTGGAGTTAGTGGGATCTTTGGGGAGTAATAGGAACTCAGTATTGGGAGTGGCGGGGCTTAGGATGGATCTGGAGGGCCGTAAAAGGAAGAATGCGAGGTGAATATCATCAAAGTACATTGTATGCATAGATGAAATTCTAAGCAAACTAATGAAAAGATACATTTAAATGCATTTTTAAAAGAATATGAGTAATGACTTCTAATCTAAATCTAAGGAGATTTGAGGATTGAAAACTGAAGTCCAACAGTCAGTTCAAGTCAGTTCCTTCAATGAAAAAAAAATATGACAACATTGACAAAATATGATTATTAAAACTAAATTATAGATTCATAGCAGCTTTTATAGAATCTCTACCTTGGGGAATATTTGAAAGTTCCTCTAAAAGAAAAGCTTGCTTTGGTTTTTTAAAGTTATTATTAAGGATCTGATGCAGTGAAAATAAGTTAGAAAGAGAAAACACTAATCAACCACATCTATTATCTGATATAGATAGGGGCGGCAGCATCATTTGGAAATAAGGCTGGACAGTACTATTTCCTGCCTTCATGGAGCTATCTGCATGGGAGAAAGAGCTCACATTAAATAAATAATTTTTACTTAATTACTTATGGTAAAGACAACAGTGGTACTGTAGAACCAGATAACAAAAAAGAGAAAGCCTGGCCTTGCCTGGGGAGGGTGGCCGAAGAGGTCACCTCAGACACACCAGAGGAGAAGATAAAGAACCCAGGTGACCCGCAGTGCAAGCTAATAACCTGAACATAGCCGCACCCGAGGGCTGACTCCGAAGCTGCACAATATAACATTGGCACTGCAGCTAAGAAGAATGAGGATATTTTTTTAAGGAAGCAAGATTTCCACAGGGTGAACTCTCTAGTCACCTCCTAAGAGACTGCCTGAATTCAGATTAGACACCCAATGTGATTTTCGCCATGCATTCGTGCTTACTATAACATGGACCTTTACCTGAACACATCTTCTCACCTACTCCAGTTCTCCTGGGTAGCAAGAAACTCTAGGCTACACTATAGTTTGTTTTTTCCTAGAGAGATACCATTGGAAGGAGACAGGGATGACACACTGAACAGAGGTCAAGATATGGGCGCCAGGCAGAAAGAAAGAAATCAGGATTTAGATGTTCCACACCCAGATATGTCAGAATTTCAACATAAAAACTAATAAAAGTTGCATGGCCCTGTGTGCAATACTTTTCCCATTGGGAAAATAGAAATTGTACCATTTACTAATTCTGGAGTAGACTATTATTAAGCAGGTTGAAAAACTATTTCTGTCTGTATACTTATTGATTTACCACATAAGTAATGCTAATTAATGATGGTAATTATAAAAATATAGATTAATATCAACATTTAGAGCAACATCCAAACTTCCCAAATTATGATTATCAATCTATAACTTTAAAAATAACAGCAATTAATCATTATTATTATTGTGGCTAAATGATAATGATTTGTGATAGAGTATCACATGTTTTCTCCAACTCAGAGAAACACTAATCTATTATGGTGAAGATAATAGCACTAATAATGGAAGAATAATGATTGCTAATCATTTCCCATTATCAGAATTTAAATGTTCAAATCAGCTAGAAGTGGGTATAATAAAGCCTAGGAAAGTCATACAGCAAAATAGACAATCAATAACCATGAATCTATCAAATGAGGATCTGGGACCAGTAGCTCACTACACAGTTTGTAGACAGTATCTAGAAAGGAAATGACAGGAAGTGTTCTGTCTCCCTTTGCTTTGTCTTTTGCAAGCCCAGGACAGGTGTGGCAGCTCAGTCCTGTAATCCCTGCACTCGCAAGGCTGCGGTAAAAGGACCACAAATCCAAGGCCAAAGCAAGATGCTATCGCCATCAAACAAATAACAAACACAAAGCTCAGCCCTCGCCCCCCACCCAAGAATCTGATTTCATTGACCCGTGGTGTGGCTGAAGTTCGTGAGGTTCCCAGAGTGGGTTTGTCTACTACACACCCCACATTGAGAGCCACTGTTGCAGACGTTTGACTTTTATGCTTGAAAATATGAAGGCATTGGCTCATAGCGGCAAAACCGAATTCAGACACCTACTTGCCCAGCCTGTCAATCATAGCCATGCAGCAGAGGAATGAGCTGTTAGTTTTAGTTGTCAGGGAATTTTCTTCATGGAAAATAAGTACATTAAAATACCAAATTACAGTATTTACATATCTCATTTTTTTTTCCAACTGCGTTCCCATAGCAACTCAATCCATTTGCTTCGTACTTTCTTCTGAGTTATTTTCCATCATGAACCATGCTTTATTGGTGAGGCAAACAGTTTGCCTTCTGAAATAACTGTTTTGCTATTTACTATTTCTTTACCAGGAAACTCAACTCTAGCTGCCTCTGCCTCACCCCTGTCCTCTCTGAATTTGAACAAGATAATGTCCTTGGTTTGGGCAAATTGTCCTTGATTGCTTTTCTAATCTGAGTGGTGGCTCGGCTTTTATTTTGCTGATGAACTGACTGAGAAAAGCCAAATGAAGAAGAAAGCTTCCCTTAGGGAACGTTTGGGCAGAAAAAGATGCAAAGAAGGCTGCCGATCAAATTTTAAACTGTGGCCAGTTCACAGATATCAATAAGGTACAAGCTTCTAGCAAGTCACCAGGATGGATCAGGCAGCACCACTGGTTAGAAAGACATCACAGCTTTGGAAATGGACACCAACAAGCAAGCAGGAAGAAAGCAAATCCTGCTCTAACCTAAAAGGATCCCTGCATTCCCAGAGAGAAGGCTAAAAGGAGACTCAGGATACTGAGGTTTCTTTGTGATCTCACCCAGAGGACTTGCTGACTAGTGAGGGTTGGTTGGTTGGTTGGTTGGTTGGTTGGTTGGTTGGTTGGTTGGCTGGCTGGTTGGTTGTTGGCTGGTTGGTTGGTTGGTTGGTTGGTTGGTTGTTGGCTGGTAGGTTGGTTGGTTGTTGGCTGGTTGAACTGGTTTGAAACTATGACATTCCACCTGCTAATGGAACTGTGTTTTACAAGAAGACAAGAATGACAGAGAAGACTGCAGTGGGTATCAGGCAGAAGCTTCAGGGCATCTCTCCTTGCTGTGGCCTGATGACAGGATGAATCTAGGCTACCAGGCCGAAAGGAGAGACGAATGTCACTGAAGAGGAAGTATCTGCTCTCATCTGCTGACTCAGAAGCCTCTTTCTGGGGTAGCAGTGCTCATGGAGAAGATGTGTTTCCTCCTCTCTCCCAGGTTCCTAGTAAAAGCCAGTGCTGAGGAGGCTGAGGAGCAATGCTGCTCAGGACATGGGCTAGTGACCCAGAGGATATCTCAAAATTCAGCAACATAAACCACACACAGCTAGAGTTTTGCTTCTCAGCCCAAGACCTGGATGCAACTTACATAATATCCATTGCATTTCCTTCACTGAAGATCATCATTAAAACCCTCAGTTCTAACCCTTTATTTACTCAAGAATAGCACCCCCCTTAAATTAAGGTTCCAACAGGAAACAAATGATACTCTTGAGCCTAGTGACTGTAAGAGTTTAAGATATTCTTTATAGAGCCGGGCGGTGGCGGCGCATGCCTTTAATCCCAGCACTCGGGAGGCAGAGGCAGGCAGATCTCTATGAGTTCAAGGCCAGCCTGGTCTACAAGAACTAGTTCCAGGACAGGCACCAAAGCTACAGAGAAACCCTGGCCTGAAAACAAAACAAAAAAATAAATAAAAGATATTCTTTACAAAGATTTGGGCAGGATATAGTATATTCTTTCAGAGCTAGTAATAGCAGAAAACTGATCCCAGCCTAGGCCTGAAAGGCAGAATTCAGAAACAAAGTTTTGGGGAGCTGACAGGAGCGGGACCTCCAGCTAAAGGAGGCAGCAAGCACACGAGGAAAGCGAGTGAAGGAAATAAATACCCAGACACGATTCTCCTCTGTGCTTGCCATTTGCTGCCACTGTGCTCCGCCACCAAACCCAGACAGAAGTGCACCCCTGTATCCACTGAGGCTGGCCTTCCTACAAGGTAAGATGGTGCCCTAGGGGCCGAAGGGAGGAAGGGGTTACCCGTAAAGACTGCAGATGACTCAAGACCCATGATATGTCTGTTCTGTCGTTGCCACAGCTCCTCTATGCTTCATACTTTGTCTTTTTTTTTTTCCTTCAGAAGATTCAGGTTTTTTCTGTTCGTCCTTTAAGTCGGTCCATGGGCTGGTCATCTGAGAATCTCCTTTTGTTATCCATAGCTATGGTGACTGTGTAAATATTGTCTAAAATAAATATTAAACATTTTCCTAAATAAACATTACAGTTTACCACTTTGACCCATGCTAACCTGAAAAGCATATGGTCACCATGGCTATGATACATACAGAGGCAAACCAGGGGTAACGGCTTCAAAACTGTAGTCAAATATAGTCTCTCTAAAGCCTTTCTTCCACCCATGAACCTGTTCTCTAGGAAACTTGATTCTTGTGATGGCGGCGGTTGAGAGTCAGTTCAGACAGATGGAGGCAGGTGGTCCTTCCTTTGCACTTTCACCCTTTGGCCTCCTCTTAGCCTCCAACCACCCTCTCCCATCCCCAGACAACACAGCAACACCGATGACAGCCAGCCAGTACACTCCATTCCGTTCTCATCCCATGGAATTTCTCCTCTAGGTCACTGGACACAAACAGCACTATTGTTTTCAAGTAGTAATTACCACTTTGCCCAGACAGCTGAGAACGCAACTGTTCAGAAAGGCCCCCCCATTCGTCTGTTCTCCACTGCAGCTTATGTGACAGTCCCCAAAGTCAGAGCTACAGTGATCTTCAAAGACCCAAGTTAGCCCTAGCAAGTGCTGGAAGAGTCACCTGTTGTCTCCTGAGGCTGCGGAGTAGGTGTTAGGAAGGAAGAATTAGATTGGGTCCCATTAGGAAGGCATGACTTGAGCATCCTCCATTCACTGGGCTAGTGAGTAGATACAGACTGTGTGGATATTTTAAATGGATGTGAAGATACCTTTGATGGCAATGTGAAAGACACAGTGGGGAGGGGCAGAAGATAAAACTGAAGGAAGGGACATCAGCTGACAGAAATCCCATTCAGGCCCGGGGAAAGCAGTGGAGGTAGCAAACAAGAGGAAAACAGGATATCGAGAATTTTTTAACATGGCCAATGCTGCGGAGATGTTAAAGGAAATCAGGATTATTAAGATTCCTTTGGGCTCGTAGCGTTGACTTTGATGGTGGTGTTACAAAAACTACAGGGCTATAATCCCTTTCTCAGAAAACTTTCATTCTAATTGAGGGATGCAAAGTATCATTGAAAAGATCCCATTTGTGGCCACATACAAGGTAGACTTGTCCCAGTGACATTGGAACATGTGTGTATGTGTGTCTGTGTGTGTGTACACATACATATATATTCTAATAGATAAATAAGACACATAGATACATAGATACCTACATCCTCTTTTCTTTATTAGAACTATTTTTTTAACATAAAAGACAATAAAACCCAGTATTTAACCTGGTAGGTAAGAGAGTCAAATCAACCAAAGGAAAAGGAAAATCTATAGGTTGGGACTCATACTTTCATGCTTTAAAATACAGATTCTTTTAGTAACTTTGTCATCTAGAAAACACAAAACGTGTCTCTAGAAGATAATAAAGAATGTTGAGAGCTGAGATTTTAGCAGCCTGGTAAAAGTGCCTAGCTACCATGTGTGAGGCTCTGGGTTTGATATCCAGTACCACACAGGAAAGAAAAAGGGGAAGGAGGGAGGGAGAGAGGAAGGAAAAACTGAAGGGAGAGAAGAATAGGAAAGGGAAGAAAAGGAAGGAGGAAGATGAGGTAGGAGTATTGGAGAGATTAGGGATACAAAGGACATACTTAAGCATAATAAAGGTGATTTACAGCAAATTCATAGCCAGCGTCATCCTAAATGAAGAAAAACTCAAAACAATTCCATTAAAGCAGAAACAAGACAAGGATGTCCTCTCTTGCCATACCTTTCCAATATAGTACTTGAAGTCTTAGCTAGAGCCATAAGAAAACTCAAGGAGATCAAGGGGATAAAAATGAAAAGGGAAGAAGTCGAAGTATCCTTATTTGTAGATGATATGATTCTATATGTAAATGACCTTAAAATATCCAATAAGAAACTCCTTGTCTTAGCTGGGGTTTCTATTGCTGTTAAAAGGCACCATGGCCATGGCAACTCTTACAAGGGAAACATTTACTAGGGATTGCTTACTTATAGTTCAAGGGTTCAGTCCATCATCACCATGGTGGGACATGGTGATGTACAAGTAAACATGGTGCTGGAGAAGTAGCTGAGAGTCCTGCATCTTGCAGGCAACAGGAAGTTGACTGTCTAACACTAAGGAAAGCTTGAGCTAAAGAGACCTCAAAGCCTACCCCACAGTGACACACTTACTTCGACAAGGCCACACCTACTTCAACAAGGCCACACCTCCCAATCGTACCTATGCGCTTATGGGGGCCAATTACATTCAATTTACATTCAAACTACCATACTCTTATTGCTGATAAACTTTCAGCAAAGTAATAGCATACAAAATAAACATATTAAAAACCAGTAGCCTTTCTATATACAAATGGTAAATGAACTAAGAAAGAAATCGGGGAAATAACACTTTACATAATAGTCTCAAAAAAACCCATAAAATATCATGAGGTAACTGTAACCAAACAAGTCCAATAGTTGTATGATAAAAACCTTAAGATGTTGAAGAAGATATTAGAAGATAGAAAGATCTTCCATGTTTATAGATTGGTAAGGCTAGCACATGCTTACAGATTGGTAGGATTCGCATAGAAAAATGGCCATCCTACCCAAAGAAATCCACAGATACAATGCAATTCCCACCAAAATTCTAACACAGTTCTTTACAGAACTTGGAAGAACAGTTTTCAGATTCATATGGAACCACAAAAAAAAAAACAGGATAACCAAAACAATCCTGAATCATAAAAGAACCGCTGGAGGTATCACCATCCCCAATCTCAAACTGAGCTACAGTAATAAAAACAACATGGTATTGGCACAAAATCAAAAGAAGAGAATTGAAAACCCAGAAGTCCACACACCTATGGACATGTGGGCTTTTTTTAAATAAAGAAACAGAAATTACACACACACTGGGGAAAAGAAAGCATCTTTGTTAAATGGTGCTGGTCAAACTGGATAGCTACATGTAGAAGAATAGAAATAGATCAATATTTATCACCCTGCAAAAACTCAACTACACATGGGTTAAAGACTTCAACATAAGACCAGGTACACTGAATCTGATAGAAGAGAAAGTGAGGAATAGTCTTATTGCCACAGAACACCAATAGCACAGGCACTAAGATCAACAATTAAAATATGGGATCTCGTGAAGCTTAAAATCTTCTATATGGCAAACCCTGTCTCAAAAACCTTTTTTTTATAAAAAAAAAAGCTTCTATATGGCAAAGGACGCCAACATTTGGACAAAGCAGCAGCCTACAGAAAGGGAAAATATTTCCACCATTGCTGGTGAAAGTAAAAACTTCTATAACCACTGTGAAAATCAGCATGGTGGTTGCTCAGGAATTTGGAAATTGATCTACTACAAGATCCAGCTATACCACTCTTGAGCACATACCCAAAAACACTTCATCCTACCACAGAGACACTTGTTCAACCATGTTCATTGCTGCTCCATCCATAGTAGCCAGAACTAGAAACAACCTAGATGTCCCTCAACAGAATGGATAAAGAAAATGTGGCACATTTGTACGATGGGGCATTCCTCAGCTGTTAAAAAATTAAATAATGAAATTCTCAGGTAAATGAGTGGAGCTAGAAAAAATCATCCTGAGTGAGGTAATCCAGACCCAGAAAGACAAATATTGTATATATTCACTTATATGTGAATGTTAGCTGTTAAGTAATTAATAAACAAGCTATAATCCATACAATCATGGAGGTATAGAGTAAGGGACTAGGGAGCAGGAATGGATCTCTGTAGGAAGAGTAAATTGAATAGACAGTTATGAATGGGTGATGGCAGGGGAACTGGAACTAGAGAATCAAAGAGGGAGAGGAAAATAAGACAAGGCTTGAAAGGGAATACAGGGAAGGACAGCTAAAACTAAGAGCCATTTGAGGGGTCATATGGAAACCTAATACAGTAGAAACTTCCTAAAATATATACATATGTGAAGTCAACCTAAATAAAATTGCCAAATAACATAAGAAAGAGAGCACCCCAACCAGACATCTCTCATCACCAAATGAAGACTCCAGTACTGGGAATGGATTACAATTTAATTAGGTTGTTGACCAAAGGGGTCCCACTGGAACCCCCAAACAACCCAGGCTATTGTCAAGGCTTTTGGTTGCTTTCCACAAACTATTGCTGAAGACATCATCTATGCAACTCATTGAACACAGAGAAGTTAAGCTGGTGCCTACTCATGGTGCTGGAGGGTACTCTGCATGCTACCAAAGGAGAAAGGTAAACATCAGCTCAACTACAAATTATTTGATCTACAATGGTGACCTGCCTGCACAAGTGCAATAGTGGCACAAGCTTGTGGCAGTAACCAACCAACATCTGATTTAAGACCCACTACATGAGATGGAACCCATACCCAAGACTGCTTTGGTAGCCAAGAACCTAACACCAGGTTGGTCAAGGAGCTAGGGGAAAACCAAATACTACTGTTCTGCTAAAAGAACATAGCAATAAAAATGACTCTTAATGACATTCTGCTATATTCATACATTAATGACTTTCTCAGTCATCATCAGAGAAGCTTCCTCCTGTTACAGATGGGAACAAATACAGAGACCTACAGCCAGATCATGTGCAAAGGGTGAGAGACTTTGTAACACTCACTTCTACATGGGGTCTCCATCAAATCCCTCCCCTAGAGACTCAGGAACTCTATGGAAGAAGAGGCAGAAAGGGTGTAAGAGCCAAAGGAGATGGAGGAAAAGAAGGAAACAAGACCTTCTGACCACAACAGGACTGACACACTGTATGAACTCCCAGAGACTGTGGCAGCATGCACAGAGCCTGCATTGGTCTGTACCAGGTAGGGTCCTAGAACCAAGAAGACAAGTAGACGCATGCCACCATTCCAAACCCAGAAGCAATCTCTAATAGATAACCACTTGCAAATGAAAACTTGGTTTTCTCCCAGGGAACCTCACTGGGGAAACAATTCATTCACTGTCAAGGGTAGGCCATATGTCCAGCAGTAGACAGCAACAAAAAATGGGCCCAGCGGCATCTTTGGAGGTTCTTTGTCTCTTAACGCTGTGTCAGAGCTTTTATTTTACTTTATTTAATCTTGCAGTCCTGTGTGTGTGTGTGTGCGCGCGCATGTGTGAACGTGTGTGTATACACATGGCTTCCAATTTTGTGTTTCTATGGGAATCCCATATATACGAAGGTGTGTCTCCATGTCTATAAACATCTCTCATGCATTTTCTTTGGTTCTTTTTCTGACATTTATTTTTTCACTTGCTTTGTCCTATTCTGACTTGTTTATTTTGGCTTTTATCTTACTATTTTATTTTATTTTATCATTACCCCTTAGATGTCTATTTGTTTTCTAACAAGAGACAGAAAGGGTGTGGAGCCAGATGGGGAGGGAGGGGGGAAAGAACTGGAAGGAGCAGGGTAAGGGAAAACCATAATCAGAATATATTGTATTAAAAAGCCTATTTTCAATTTTTAAAAAAGAGGTAGGAATTACTTTTAAAAGAAAGAAAAAAATATGTTCTTGGGGCTGGGTACACGGCTCAGTGGGCAAAGTGCTCCCTGAGCAAGCACGGGGACCCGAGTTCAGATCCCCAGTACCTACATAGAAATGGGGCATGACAGACAAGTGGAACCCAGGAACCCTCAAAAAGGTGAGATCCAAGTTCAGTGGGAGACCTTGTCTCAAAAACAAGTAGAGAGCTATAGAGCACTGGTTCTCAACCTGTGAGCTGCAACTCTTTTGCCGGTTGAGCAAAGACCATCAGAAATCACAGATATTTGCATTACAACTCATAACAGTAACAAAATTACAGTTACTAAGTAGCAATGAAAATAACTTTATGGTTTGAGGTCACTGCTGCTTCTTATACAAAATTTCCTTCTGGACAAAGGGAGTCTGCGCCTATGTCGGTGAGTTGAACTCCTCGGGGAATAGACTATGAAAAGAAAGAAGAAGAAAATGTCAGGCCTTGGGGAGAAAAGAATATGAATCCTAAAAAGATGAATCAGATATCTGACTAACAGTCAAGTCCAACAAGAAGATCACGAGAACCATGAAGACTGCAGGAACACAGCAGCTGTTTCCATTAATAGGTTTCTAGTCAGCGCCTGTGAAGAGTGGGGCGCACAGTCCAGAAAGCCCTTTGGAGGAGGAAGGGCCTTGAGATTATGAGGGAAACAATCGATAAAGGCTGGGAGGAAAGGCACAAGTCACCACACAGATGCTGGCTCCCTCTTCCCGGCCAGTGCTGGAGAGATTGTCTAAGAGGGGAATGTGGTCTATCTCACTAAGGGCACAAAGAGAAACTATAGCTCTAGACGAGCAGAAGTAAGTGGGTGGTGAGCCCATGGTAAAATTTATGCTGCAAGGAGAGGCAAAACAAACAAACAAACAAACAAAAACCTGGCTATCCTGGTTTAAAAAGAAAAAACAGAAAAAAACACCCCACAATCCAGAAGTAAATATTATGTAAGAAGCAACAGTGAGACCCAGAAATAACTAGAAAGGTGGCAGAGGAAAGATGAGCGATGAGCAAGTAAAAGTCGGTCCTGAAAGTCCAGAAGTTAAGAGCACCAAGATCATTTGAAAAACTCAGGAAGATGCAAATGCACATGTAACTGCAGGGCAGGAGGTCAAACAGTAGGATCAGAGAAACCATAGGAAAGGAATCCAGTCCAAGAGCAGAGAAGTCCTCCAGGTTCCTTTCCTTACTGATTGCAGGTCCTATCAAGATGAAAACCAACATAAGCCATCACATAAACATGACATTGATCTTTAAAAACTGGCAAGGTCAAAAAAAGGAATGAAGACGTGTGTTGCATCACTCTTAATGGAGGATGTCACTGAGAATTTTTTTTCCTGGTAAATAAGTTTGAATTTAAACTCATCAAATGAGAAAATTCAACCATGGTCTTAGTTGATAAAAGTACTTGTGGCGAAACATGACAACCAAAATACAATCTCCAGGACTCACAAGCTAGAAAGAGTCAACTCCTAGAAGCTGTCGTCTGACCTTCATGCATTCTACAGGATTTCTTTCACCATAAAAGAATAAATAATTATGTCAAAAGCAAATAAAATCATTGGGAGACTAAAAATAGTAAACTTAAAAAGGGGGAAAGTTAGGGTTAAATAGAATGATGTTGGAAAAACAGAAACTGGGGGTTTAGAAAAATGAATAAATTAAAATGACACAAATATGATCAATACATGTGACTAGGATAAAGCACCTCAATAAAATAGAGAAGCATCAGACAAGCAACCAATTCTCAGGGCATGCTATGCATAAGGCATCTATCTGAAGAAAAATTATAGGAAAGGGTTTTGTTAAGCAAAGCTATCATAGAGAAGCACAGACAATGGGAGGATAATATTAAGGGACACACCAGCACTAAGAAATGCTGCCAAATTAGACAAATTTATTATCATCCAAAAAAGAAAATCCACAGAGAATATATAAAGACTAAATATGTACTGAAGTGGTATTTTAAGGCTACTTAAAAACTCAGGAGGAAGTTAACAAGATTATTACAGTAGATTACATATTCCACTGGCAGATAAAGTAGTCAAAGAGAAATGAGAATATTTTAAAGTCGAATAATATACCGATAATATTAAAAATTAAAAACACAATAAACAAAAAATTCAAAATCCTTAAAAACTAGAAAATATTCCTCCAGTCTCTGAGGTCAAAGCAAAATGACACAGATAAAGCCAATGTGGTCAGCATCACAGCCCAGCCACCTAAGACGTGTGCTGTCCGTCAAAGGTACAAATGGTAGGAAAATCTACAAATTCAACATTGTATTATTAAACAATAAAGATAAAAATTAGTTAAACACTAAAATTAGCATATTTGAAAATTAAATATATTAAATAACCTTCCGTGATTTCATTCAAAATCTTGACAGCCCCGGCCTTTTTAGTCAAGTGTCCTGGCACAGACTAGCAATGCTAGTGACAGGAGGATTATAATTTCAAGGTTATCCTGGGCTACATAAAAAGAGTCTATCTAAAAGAATAATAATACTTATGGGCTATTTTTAGTAGAAAAATGTAAAATTCAGTATTAATGAAACTTTTGATTCAGTTGCTGTTACTATATATGTCACTATATATGCTGTCAGTTTTCTATCACTAAAATAAAATATCTAAAATTATTGTAATATAGAGGAAAGCTTTATTTTTATGCACTCTTGAAAGTCTGGGTCTATGCTTGGTTGGCTTTCTGATTTGAGGGCTATGGCAAAGCTAGGCATCATGGTGACATTGTGTGCCAGAAACAACTGGTCATCTACAACAGTCAAAAAGCAAACAGAGAAAGAAGGGACGGAGGGCACAGCATTCCTTCAAGGGCATGCCCCCAGTGACCTAACTTCTCCCCACCAGTAACGATGGAGTCTTAAAAGAGTCTCCCAGCAACCTCCAAATAACACAGGGGCTGATGACCAAGCATAGTGAGAAACAAAGTCTCTCCACGATAAAGAGAAACAAGGCATGCATACACGCACCAGGCCTTTTCTTTTGGGCCACCAACCAGCTCCCATGACACAAGAGACTTATTATTAGTTCTGAATGCTTGGCCTTAGCTTGCGTTCACTTCTGGCTAGCTTTTATTACTTAAATTATCCCATTTTTCATCTACTTTTTGCCTTGGGGCTTTTAACCTTTTCTTTCCTTCTGTATATCTGACTTTCTATGCTCCTCATGTCAGCCTGACTGGCCCTGGGCGCCCCCTCTCTTTCTCTCTCATTGTCTCCTCCTTCAATTCTCTTCTCCAGCCTACATTTCTCCTCATATTTATTCTCTCTGCCTGCCAGCCCCGCCTATCCTTTCTCTGCTTAGCTACTGGTCATTCAGCTTTTTATTAGACCAATCAGATGCCTTAGGCAGGCAAGATAAAACAAATGCAACACATCTTTACATAATGAAACATACATCCTTGTAGCACCTGCGCTACAGGACAGTTCACAAGAAGGGCAAGGGGCTGGAGATTAAAGGACACAGAGATGTGGGTCATTCGTGAAGAAATAATGCCAAATGCCGTTTAGTCAAGTGTAGAGAAAGCCTTATATATCTAACTGCTGCATGGTGGAAATCCCCAGGCAAGTTGGAAAGGAGCAAACAACTCCCCTGTAGCCAACCAGCACAGTGGGCAGAGCGAGCACAGGAACAAACAAGATGTTTTGCCAAAAACTGCAAGCTATCCTCAATATGAACCCTGGGAGGAAGGGTATACCTGTGGGTCCAACACATCCTTGCATTGTTAAACAAATGCAGCATAAACAAAAGTAACACACGTTTACACAGTTAAGTAATATTCAACAGCATAAACAAATTTAACACATCTTTACATAGTTAAAGCCATATTCCACAACATATATCTATTGTTTAGCATCATCCTAGAACTACATGGCAGTTAAAATGTATGTGACATCTATAAGCATTAGAAGAGACAAAGCTATTTGTTGGTGAGTGAGTTGATTATCAATCTAGAAAGCAAGAAACAACTGAAAACAGCAAGAACCAGTTAGATCACTTGTTAAGGAGGAATTTTAAACAATAAAATGATTTTAAAAGCAATAGTTTTCTTATGGGCTCTAAATGAACATCCCTTCATTAAGAGAAACCATTCACAATAAAGAGTAGATGGTGCTGATGCTTGGATGCCAGTGCTGATGCTGAGATGCTGCTGATGCTGATGGTGAGATGCTAAGATGCTGAAACTGAGATGCTGATGCTGTAGATCTGCGGGTCAAGTTAATAAGAATCTACAGTACAAGGATAAAGAAAATAGCCAAGTTTTGTGGATAAATGAAAACAAACATTGTTTCAATATAAAATTACTAATATTGTAAATAACTCCTCCAAATTAATCTATAAAATTAATGAAATTGCATTTATAATTATATGAGACAGTTTTAAATTGACAACAACATCACTGACCTAAAAGACAAATGGCACAGATTCCAGGATAGAGATATGGAGTTTATTCAATAGAAATCAATACTTTGCCAATACTTGAGGTGTTCATACAGCTCTAAGTTACATGGAAAGATAGTCACAAAGTATTAAATTAATTTCCAGAATTGCAAAACTATGTTTAAGTCCATTTGGGTAAATTAAATATATAAATGGAAAATTAAAGCTATACAAAAATACCAAATTTTCTCTAAAAGAGTATAGACTTGACTTCTTTTAGTTGATGTTTATATGGTTTTGTCTAGTTTTTCTACAATGAACAGGTGTTATTTTATGATTTAAACAAAAAACATGGGCATATTTCCTAACCATGAAAACTGTGGACTTAACACCCTTTGGTCTTTGTAAGTCCACTCAGAAGCCATCACACTTTGACCTAGCTCCTTGAATAATGACTGTCATGATTTTATTATCAATGTGAATCAAACTCCTTTTATTTACCTCGAAACTACGTTTGGTACACTTCCCTTGCTCTTATTTTCCTGAGTTGCTCCTCACTTAATTCTTTCCCTGCGTGGTAAATATTTTATCACACCCCACTCTGCCTTTATTGTCCCAGGTTTAGAGCACTGAGCAGTAAGCCACTCTTCAGAACGAAACCCTTGTTTGTTCCATCTCTACTTTTCACAGTGTCGTTAAAATGACCACATGGCCAGAATTGAGTGGTATAGCCCCAAGTTATTTTCCCCTCATTCCTAGTGTGTAAGAATTATTCCCTCAACTGTAAAATCCCATCCTCAGTGTTAGTTATAAGCATATTCGGTGAGCCAACTATGTCTATAGATTACTTCTGTGCTATCCATTGAGAAACAACTATGTCTATAGATTACTTCTGTGCTGTCCATTGGGAAAGCAATTTCTGTCACTCAGGTCACTTTCTATGACAGTGATTTTACCTCCCAAATGCACATAGATCTGTCTAGAGTTCACAGATGTATCCACATCCACAAGAAAGACCTTTTGTGAATCAATAAATGTTATCCTCCTGTCATTTTTCTTCTTGTCAAAGCATCATGGTAAAGGAAGGAAAGGTACCAGTCCAGCCTACATAAATTGTTAGTTTTAAGCTCTTTCCATATTACTCTCCATACACACACACACACACACACACACACACACACACACATCTTAAATGATCTAATAAGGTATGCAGCATTACCAGGAAGAAATGGGAAATCTAATGTGTGTGTCTAGGTAAAGGACCCCAGAATGAGGAATAGAGAAGATAGATATGTGTGGGAGCAAGGGTCAAAAATTGGAAGGACACAACTCATCAGCTAATCGAGTAGTCAAAGTCATTCCCGTGTGGAAAAGGTGAGGTAACTACATCTGTGGCTCTCATTCTGAGGCTACCTGCCCAGACCACTTATGTGTTCATTCTGGCACACGCCCCTTGCTGTCCCACGAGAAAAGAATGTTGGCACCTCACTTCTCCCTCCCTTTCTTCTCATCTCAAAGTGCCATAGGCTCACAAAACAGCTGCATTCCTCTTCACTGCATCTTACACGTCAACGTCAGGAAAAGATGCTTCAAGGGAGCTTTTATTGTCACGTTTCTGTTCCAAAATACGTGCCTTTTGGAATACAGTGTGGATTCCATGCTAGGGAATGTAAGGTCCCTTCCAAACTGCCTAACTACATATGTAAGATGCACATTGCCACGGCCACATTCTCCCTACCTCACGGATACCCACCATACTCTGTCTTTGATGAACATCTCTTTGGTACAGTCTTTGACGAACCACTTTCACCTGTCTAAATATCAACCAAGCTTCCTCAGTTACCCATTTAAGCACCAAATCCTTAACCTCCTTTTCTTTCTTTGTCTATTATATGAATCAAAATCCCTTAGCACAATGATAACATACAAATATTTACAGAGCATTGCTTAATGTTGGGTAGGGCACCAACTGCTTGATTTAATTGGAGATTCTTCAGTTGTGAGAAATGGAAACTTTCTGGGATGCAGTAAGAGAACGTTATTATTACAACTCAAAGAAAACTAGGGCAAGACATGAGTAGGCATCAAGGAAGAGTAATTAAAAATCATGGAAGCCTCCCCGTTGTCCCTCTCTCTCTTCCCTCTTTGCCCTTCCTTTAGCCCCTCCCTCTCTGAGTTCTCAGTTCTTGAAGGAAAATATCTTGCTGGTCCCCTGGTACTGGGCAAACAGTTGTGCAGAACTTCCTATAGTCACACCCACAAGTCACTATGAAACAACAGATCTCAACTTCTACTCTATAGTGTTGAATAAATGTTGTTTAGATGTGCCAGTTGTCTCAGTTGAATAATTACTGACCAAGAGGAAAAGCAGATCATACATACTACATAAGTAGACTCTATTTAAGCAAGACTAAAACTCTTTTGAGAGGGGAAATAACAGCACTTCTATTAGATCATCAAGAAAGAATAAAGTCCTTCATTTGATTATTGTTAGGGATATTTCAATTATAAGATACATCCTTATATTTTTAGAGATAACAGAATTTAATACAATAAAGTTCTCGATAAGATATCATATACAGAAAATAAATAAATCATAGACTTGCCTCTGTATAACAGCTAGGATCTAAAAGGAAACAGTTACTTAAATTGCTTTCCTATAAATCAGTGAGAATGCCAGGAATAAGTTGAGATTGCCAAAATTCTAAATTTTTGCCCATCACATGAGATGAAGAGAGCATATATTCAATTATCTTTGTGGAGTTTGATGAAAAGAACACCCAACAAAAGTTGTTTGTGTTTATGCATATATTTATAGATTATATTATTTCTGATAATGTGTTTGGTTGACTTACTCTCGCCAATAACACTGAAACAATGAAGTCTTACAGTTTCATCATTTTAAAAAAAAAGCAATCTCATCCTTTTATAGTTGTTGCATATAGAAAAAAAAGTCTCAGGAAAGAATTGGCCTGATGAAATCCTGAGTTAGTCCCTGACCCAGTTGCTGTGGGCAGAGGTAATAAACACACTATTCAGTCTGTGTCCAGCTCTCTGTCCAGAATACAATCTGTTTCTATACAGCATGGGATGCCATCAACCGGTATGACAAAGCCAAATGGCAAAGCCTTGGGGAGCATTAATGACCCTGAAAATAAGAAGTGGTAGACCTGGGATTTAAACCCAGATCTTCAGGATCCCAAAGCCTAGCCACTAACCGCTTTAATTCTAGCTCTGACTGGATTAACATATTGTGATTTTTCTCAATTGTTATGTCATGATTTCCTTAAAGGCTAAGACCCTGTGTTTATCTCTACCTCTCTAGCTCCTGGATACTACCTGGCACTTTTGAGGTGTGTGTATGATTAGGTCTCCATTTATGGATTGCATATTTGAACATAGTCTTACACCAACATGGATGTGGCCATGTCTGAGACCAGCTATGTAGGTCTTGTGCTCACAAAAGAACATATGGAGATTTGAAGGGTGGGAAGAATGGAACATTTTAATTTCAAGAACATTTTGGCACCACAAAAAAATTAAAAGGGAAATAGCAATACTAGAAATTTTGGGGTTTTTTGAGAATTCCATACGTAAGTACATTGTATTTATAATATTTCCATGCTCCTCTCTGTATTCTGAAGAACTCTTCCTGTGTCCCTATACACACATTCCAGTATGAATTCATAACCTTTTTAAAAATAATTATTCTTTACACATACTTACACACACACAGGCACATATATACACACACATACAACAGTTGAGTCCAGCTAGCATTGCCCATATGTACACAGGTTTAGGGGTGACCAACCAGGCTTGTGTAATCTACCATGGAACTCTTTCATGAAAAATAGTTGATTCTCTCTCCCTCAGTAGCTATTGACTGTAGCTGGATGCTTCTCTCCCTACCCACGTGCTCCCAAATAACCAACACAGTGACTTAATGCTACTTGTAATAGCTCGGCCGATAGCTCAAGCTTGTTACTAGCTAACTCTTACACTTAAATTAACCCATATTTCTTATCTATGCTTTGCCACATGGCTCAAGGCTTGTTACTTTATTTTCTACACATCCTGCTTCCTCAGTGGCTGGCTGGCATCTCCCTGACTCCACCCCCTATTTATCTCAGAATCCTCAGTTTAATCATCCTGCCTAACTTTATCCTACCTTACTATAGGCCAATCAGCTTCTTTATTAACCAATGAGAGTGATACATATTCACAGTGTATAGAAAGATTGGATTGTTCCACAGCAATTGACTGATAGTAGCTAGATCTTCAACTATGGGTGGGGCCTTGTGAATGGTTCTCTTAGCCATTTTGGCATGTAAACTGGTGTGGCCTTTTGCAGGAATTCATGTTATTGAGAGTTCATAGGTACAACATGTCTGTCTGTTCAGAACACCCTCACAGCGTCCAGGTCATTTGGCTCTTATACTTTTCTGTCCTCTCTTCCAAAATACTTCCCAAGGGGCTAGAGAGATGGCTCAGCAATTATGAGCATTAACTGTTTCTCCAGAGGTCCTGAATCCAATTCCCAGCAACCACATGGTGGTTCACAACCATCTATAGTAGGACCTGATGCCCTCTTCTGGCATAAAGGGGTATATGTAGATAGAGCCCTCATATACATATGAAATTCAAAAAAAATGAGTGCTGGATGGATCTAATCTACCTGGGAAGTAGAAAAAGACAAGATCTCCTGAGTAAATTGGGAGCATGGGTACCATGGAAGAGGGTTGAAGGGGAGGGGAGAGGAAGGGAGGGGAATAGAGAAAATGTTTAGCTCAATAAAATCAATAATAGAAAAAAGAAAAAATATGTTGATTAAAATGGCCACTTAAAAAGTAAAAAAATGAATGCTGGAAACTCAGAGTGGCAAAACGTTCCCTGAGCCTTCTCTGGTGCAGAGATTCTGTTTTAATATATATATAACACAATGCTAACAGTAGGATATATTAGGGTTTTTTCTAACTGCTGTGACAAAACACCATGGTCAAGGCAACTTTATAAAAGAAAATGTTTAATTAGGCTGACAGTTTCAAAGAGTTAAGAGTCCATGATGGCCACGGCAAATGTAAAGTGGCAGGAAAAGCCAAGAATGTGCATCTTAATCTGCACGCAGGAGTCAGAGAGTACACTAGGAATGCCGTGAGTCTTTTGACACCTCAAAGCTGCCCGCAATGCCACATCTCCTCCAACAAGGCCATACTGTCTCATCTTTCCCAAACAGTTCCATCAGCTGGGGACCAAACGTTAGAATATACTAGTCTACGGGGGCCATTCTCCTTCAAACTACTACACAGTTTCTCCTCTAGGGTCTATGGCCACTCCAGCTACAGGCTTTTGGCTAGGTTTACAGTTCTAGGCATGAGCTCCCTCCTGCTGAATGGGCCTTATGCCCAATCAGCCAGTTGTTGGTTACTCCCAAGATATGAGTGCCACAATTGCACCATTGGAGAGAGCTTGCCTGGCTGGTGGGTATTGTAGTTTGCAGTATTTATCGCTCGATAGATTTATTGATAACCATTTTGCCCCTGGCAGCTTACAGAGCACCACTATGAGAACCAGTTGACCGTTCCCAGGGAGGACACTTCAAGGTCACTGCTAGTTTGATTTCCCCCAAGGCCTGTGACAAAACTATTTTCTTTCTTCAGCAATGAGGTCCTGCTGCCTCAAATTCTGACAGGCAAATGAGAGCTATGACAATAGACTGAAATACTAGAAATTTTGTATTCAAAGTTGCCTGATGATCAAAAGCAAGCATAATAACTGCTTTCTTAATTGAGAAAATTATAACCATTCAAATTTATTATTTATTTTATTTGTTTATTTATTATTACTTCTATCATACTTCCTAATAGATTTTGTGGACAGAAACAGAATACAGTTGAGGGAAAAAACTTTTCCCTATCTGTGTCATTTTAATTGTCTTAAAAGAAAATGTATCCATGGGATTACTGTAAACTTTGAAATAAATCATCACTGCCTAAGTGACTTTCCCAATTCTCTGTCTCTCTGCAGGTTCCCCAGGTATTATGATATGAAGGTACCCCTTCCAGAAGGTACCCCTTGTGTCTTTGTTTGTTTTCATCTGGGTCATGGTGTTTCCAGAGTCACATCTTTTCCTGGAATTGTCTTTAGCATTCTTCAGTAAGGCTTAAAATACATTTTAAAATTTTCTGTATAAAAAATAATCTTCTCGCCAGGCAGTGGTGGCACACGCCTTTAATCCCAGCACTCGGGAGGCAGAGGCAGACGTATCTCTGTGAGTTCGAGACCAGCCTGGTCTACAAGAGCTAGTTCCAGGACAGGCTCCAAAGCCACAGAGAAACCCTGTCTCGAAAAACAAAAACAAAAAAAACAAACAAACAAAAACAAAAAAACTAATCTTCTCATTTTTCACTCACTGTTCATTCTGTCTTGTTTTGGAATGTTTCTAGTCTCCTCAGGCCACTCAATACACATATTTAAGCTCTTTGTGTTCATTTTACTATTTCAGCCCTTTGTTCTCCTTTGTCTTACACACACACACACACCACACACACACACACACACACACACACACACACACACCATGTTCAATGGTTCACTATTATGTTGTTTCCTGGCTTGATTAGCAGTTGAGATGAGCACAGTCTGTTAATTTAGAATTGTACTCGGTTTGTTAAAACTACTTCTAATTTCGCAGAAGGGTTTGTGTGCAGCTGCAATTAATTTGTTTTACAGTGTGCTCTTCCTTGCCCTCTGCCCACCTCTCTGCATTAGTCAGTCTGATATCCAGAAAGGCATCACACTCTCGTCCACATTGGGTCGTATTTCAGATTTTAACCTGTTCTTTTGTTCCTTCTGATTAGACTCAGAAGCTGGCTATCTCCTCCATAGACTTTTTAACGCAAAGCCATCGCATTCATGTTTATTCGGGTAATTTTAAAATGAGCTTTATCCTGAATTTAGAAAAAAAAAAAAGACAGCAGAAGTTCTAGAGTAACTGAAAATAACCCTGACTTAAGTCATGGGCCCTCACTGGCTCTGTGCAGTTCATGTACAGAGCTGGGCTCGCTGGTCCCTTTGAGCTACTCCATTGCTTTGCCTATATTTAGTTGTTCATATTGTAGGCTCAAAAAGGCACAGAACACCCCAATAGAGAACCCTGACTCAAGAATTCTGGTCCCACCTAATCCTTTTCCTTAACTTTCATTTAGCAAACTTGAGCTCCAAATCTAATCCTTTAGGAGTGGGGGAAAAATAAAAGAAATGCCCTTCACTTTCTTCTTCCATGGTCTAATTGATGTAAGAAAATATCGGGTCACTGATATTTAGCTGAACCTTTAATATATTTTTAATAATATGACTTATATGTTATCAGGTTCGTGCCATAGTCAATTCACAAAATAAATGGTGCAGAGAGCAAAAAAAATGTGTTTGCTAATTCAATCTCTAAGTGAGAGAGTGCTTATTTGAACACATTCTCACATCATCGTGGAGGTGACCGTGTCTGAGATCAGCATTAGATTTTCTGCTGGTGAAGAGAGTGACCAAGTATGAGTCCTATATACCTGGAGTATCATCACAGATGAATGTTTAACTAGTGACCATGCCCACAGTTGTCCTCTCTAGGCCACACACCAAGGTGATGCTCATTGACTGGAGCCCCAATGAAATGACTCCACGCCCAAAGCTAAGATGGTGCCTCAGTTACAAGGACAGAAGTGTTAGAGCCCAAGTGTGAATGCGATAAAATGGTCTCTGTTTTCAACAATCAGATGAATAGCAAATTTGAGATTAAAATTCCCAAAAACTCATTCCTCATGTATCATATGAAGACCACTGGGGAAAAAAAGAAACCTGACATTGGAGAGAAGTTGGGTCCCGACTAAAGAGCTTTTGTGATGTGTGCCTGACAGAAACTTGATTGGAAAATGTGTTTTCCTGTCTACGTGGGCACCAGACATTAGTAAAAATCAGATTAAATCGTTGCACACAGTCTGTCTCCCAGTCGCAACATCACCCCTACCATGATTCACTGGCCCGAGGCTGGAAATCCCAGGTACAGAATTACAGCTCAGAGAAACCCATGAACAGGTCCCACTGTCTCTTCCAAGCAAAGCTCAAGCTTCCTGTTGGTTACAGCAGATGCCAGTAAGGCTAAGCCTGGAGGCGCGCATCAGACAGTCCCCCACAGGGGAAAATCCTACCCCATAATTAGAGGCTAAACCTGTAAGCCTGGCCAGACGTTTTGTAACCAGGAACATGTGAAGCCAGCTAATTTTTTTCTGTTTCATTTCCTACTGCTTAGGAAAAGAAGCTGTCACTTGAAAGTTCGTCTCAGAAGCAGTCTTGAAAGGAGTCAGTTTCTAGAACAAAGCAGGAAGGGGTCCCAGATGAAGAACAAGATAGAAAAGCATTCCCTCGGGGACAGCAGAGAAATTAAAAGCAACAGAATCATTAGAGAGAGAGAGGAAAACCTTATGATTAAGGCAATCCAGAGGAGACTAGAGTCAAATCACTGTCCTAAAGAGAAAGAGAAAGTGTACGTACTCGTGGCTTCTTAATTCAGGGATAGAGATGAATTAGAAAGATACCCACAGTGAATACTAGCCAGAGAAGCTAGACCCCATCCGGCCCACTGAGAGCATCACTCTTGCCACAAGCTCAGGACCTGCTCACACAGATACAGAAATGGAAAGCTGAGTAAAACTACCTGGGAATTGAAGCCAAGATGAGGAGGGAACTCTGTAATAGAAAATTATCTCACTCAGTGCCGGGAGGGACTGTAAACTGGTACATTTCCGGAAAGCAGCTTGGCAATCTACTAAAGAAAATCCTTCAAAATATGTATTACCTTTGGCATAGAGTCTGCATCTGGGGGCATCTAAACCCAGAAAATAAGGAAAGTGGGGACTTGTGCGAGTGAGGGAAGTATCTACAAAGATGAAAACAATCATCTGGATAGATACAGGGGAATCCATCATCTAGAGATGTAAGTGATTCTTTCATTTGCTGCCTCTAAGACGTGTCTGACATATAAGAACATTCCCACATTATGTCAGTTGAAAAACAAAAGAACACAAATAAAGTTATTTGGAAGGAAACACAATACTAAAGACAAGTGTTATTGCTAGATAGTATAATGAATTCACTCTACAGTGAATTGGAATTACTTTTGTAATCACCAAAGAGTTACTTTGTAATGAAAATTTAAAACATATGAGCTATACACACACTTGCACAAACATAAACGCGCATGCACACTCGCATATGTATGCATGCTAGAGAGATAGCTCAGCTGTTTAGGTCACGGGCTGCTCTGGCAGAAAGCCTGGGATTTGGTTCCTAGCACCGCATGGCTACCCAGAACAGCCTGCAGCTCCAGTTCCAGAGGCATTGGCGCCCTCTTCTGACCTCCCCTAGTATGGCACATACATGGTACACTTAAATGCAGGCAAAACTCACACACTAAACCCAGACTATGCTTTCTATTGGCTGCTCTCAGACCAACCCTCTAGAGTAGCCTAAACACTAGAGAGGCTTGGGTAGCAGTTACAAGGTTTACTCCTCATCTCCCGGGCAGAACTTTCTTATTGTGTACCAGCATCTTCCTTCTTTCTATCCCTGTCCCTTTGACATGGATTGTACCAACACAGGATCTACCAACACTCTTCTCTTTTTCTTTTTTTTTTTTTTTTTCCATACATTGTTTTGTTTTATTTTTTCCATTCAAGAACATAATTAAACATAATTAAACATAAGATAAAAAAAAAATTTTTTCCTTTCTTCCCCTTCTCCCGGTCCCCTCCCACTACCCCCCACCCCTCCTCCCTCCCCCTTCTTCCTTGAAAGAGGGCATGGTGCCCTGCCCTGTTGGAAGTCCAAGGCCCACCCCCATCCCTCCTGGCCTAGGAAGGAGTGCATTCAAAAAGACTCGGTTCTCAAAAAGTTAATACAT
>PVIU01012246.1:0-60894 GCA_004026605.1 Ondatra zibethicus
CATTAAAATTCTAAATACCCCAATTAAAAAATGGGGTAAGGATCTGAATAGAGAATTCTCAACAGAGGATGTTCGAATGGCCAAAAGATACTTAAGGTCATGTTCAACTTCCTTAGCAATCAGGGAAATGCAGATCAAAACAACTTTGAGATACCATCTTACACCTGTCAGAATGGCCAAAATCAAAAACACCAAGGAAAGGGTCTTCTAAATTTCTTTTCTGGATAGTTTATTGTTATTATCTATTAGTCTACATTGGTGCTGCAATTGTTGGCAATTTTGGTAGGTGCCAGGATTTCATCTTCCTTCGTAAAGAATTGACTTGGGAGCAGGTATACTGTTATAGTTGTTCCTTACCTGGTTAAACATTTCCTTATTCTTACTGGAGAATACTGCTGTTATGGGGACTAAAGCAAATATTATCTTATTGTTATTCATGAATGTTTTTATGATACTTAGATATATCGATTTCTGACCATATTTCTTCTTATTATAGCAGCAAAAAGTAGAAAACAATGTAGAAATCAGTGCATATGTCAAACACACTGTTATTACACATGCTGTGCAATGTGTAATGAAGCTAGTACTTCACTAAAAGTTTAAAGATTATTCAAGTTTTCTATTTTATTATTACTTAGTTTTAATCTGCAAATTATTTTATATGTATGATATTTTGCCTACATGTATGTCTGTACCATATGTGCATCTGGAGCCCATGGAGGCAGGAAGAGGGCGTTGGATTCCTTGGAACTGGATATATAGATAGTTATGAGCCACTGTGTATGAAATGCATATCTAATTCAGATTCTCTAGGGAAAAAAAAAACAAGTGAACTGATGCTGAGCCCTCTCTGGAACCCCACCTTCTCTGGTTCCTGAGACAGAACTGACATGCTCATCTTCTGACGCCAGTCCCTTCTACAGTTTTATTGTTCTTTGACAAAGATGACCTGAGTTTGTCACAGTCTTTCAACGCAGACCCGAGAACCAGAATTTAGGCTGCGGTTCTCACACCTTTATCACTCATATGTCCGGTAGTGTTTAAGGCTAAGTCAGGCATGGTGAAGCAAGACTAAATTTCCTAGCAAGGCAAGTGACATCCCCAGAAATATATGAGTTATTTTCTAATATTTTGTTTGTTTTAAACAATAAGTTACTATTGATAGAGCTGGCGGTTTACTGTGGCATTGAGTTTTATGCCATACGAAGCCCTTTTCTCTTCTAGAATCATTACCACAATTTGTTGTTTCCTTGTCAGATCTTTTGACAGTTTGCTGGCGTATGATATATTCTGGTACCTGCCTGAATGAACTTAACATTTGTGTACTTCAAAGAATTATTTATAAATTTGTCAGCATCCAACATGCAATGTATTCAAGAATACTAAGTGGCTATTTAAGGCATCTGCATTTGGAAATACAATTACAGTCTTTCTGAGGTAGTTAACTCAGGTTTCTTGGCAGTCAAAATCAAGAAAGGAAACTTCCGACTAGTCTAATGATTTTTTCCCTAAGGGTATTTTTATTTCCACTAAGTTTCCTTTTAATAATGATCATGTAAATTCCTTTGAATCTTCACAATTTTTAACAAGCTATTCTTAATGTACCCCTTAAAGGTTCAAGAACTAAAATTATATCTTACTCCTTTTAGGTTCAAGTTATAACACTGGGTATGCTTATATCCCATCCATTTATGCATGGCTAGATTAAACATGAGTTTGCTGATGTTAGAGTTGAGATACAAAAATACCGAACCATCATAGGTTTTAGAGTGACACATAGAGATCATATTGCATTGTGCTTTATAATAGCTGTGTTAAACTCTCTTTTTTAAGCTATTTTAGGTTTTTAAGTGGATTTAGTCCACGTTGAGGCACCAATCTGTTGTAATGAGGGGCTCGGACTGCGTTCCCAGCGCAGGGCCCCTTGTGCCATCCGGCTCCCGGTGTGTACCCAAAATAATTACACGGAAACTGTATTCATTAAAATACTGCCTGGCCCATTAGCTCTAGCCTCTTATTGGCTAACTCTCACATATTTGTTTAACCCATTTCTAATAATCTGTGTGTCGCCACTAGTCGTGGCTTACCGGGAAAGATTCAGCGTGTCTTCATGGTGGACGGCTCTCTCTGGCTCTGTCCCCTTCCCAGCATTCTCTTCTCTTTATCCTGTCTATCTAAGTCCTGCCCTATCAGAAGGCCAAGGCAGATTCTTTATTAACCAATAAAAGCAACCCAAATACAGAAGGACCCTCCTACACCACTGCACCTTTCCCTTTTCTTGGTATCAAGGACAGTGATATAGAAGCAGCAGGCTCAGTCCGTTTCATTCCTACACATATTCTTGTCCATGGCAGTTGTATCATACTGCCACCGGATTTCTGGTATCTCAAAAATAATTTAGATATTAAAAAAACATGAAAGGTTAGTAAGACATTTTTCATCTATGAATACAGGATTTTTCTAAGAAGCCACGTGGCAGAACAGAATTGGAGTAGGCTGCAGGTCTGGGTGTCATGTATTGTTTCTCATCATATAAGTTACTTGTGCACTGGAACTCATTTGTTATAAATCGACCTATAATAGATGTGAGAGTCAAATGAATAAATAAATAGGTAACAACTTTGGAACCAACTCATGTAGATTCAGGAGAGGCATATATAAGCTACTGACTCTTTCAGAATCAACTTCTATAATACTTCATTGTGACTAAAGGCTGTCTGACAATGCCAATTGGCAAATGGACAAGATGAGACATAGGACAGGGTTCAGTTATGAAGAGCATCCTTTTATTTTTTTTTACTTTTTTATTTTTTTGCGATAGCTGAAAGAAGAATGACATCCAAGGAAGAGTGAGGACACAGCAGCCTGCACTTCCCTCCGACAGGGCTCTGAAAGCTGTCACATAAGCTGGATCTCTGAGAAGAGCTGGGGCTAGACATGTGTCTAGCTGCGTAGCGTGATGTGTGAGAAAGTGCACAAAGCATGCACACCCCTTCTAAATGGAGGTGTGAAGTGACAAATAAGAAATAAGGTTTGGCTCAACACTCAACACGGATTTTTTTTTTCTTTTAGGAGGAAATTTGACTTGCTTCATCCCTTAACTCAAGCTTGTGATCTAGCTTATTTGATGACTTACTTATTGTTCCTGCTTAATTTTGTTTGGAAGCCTCTTTCATATTTAAATGAGTGTCCGTGTGAGCAACAGCGTACAAGGCTGCCATGAGTAGCAACCTCCACAGCCCAGGGAAACATTGATTCCAGATCTTGGTTTTTAGTTCATTGTCTTCCTACAGCCCAGTGTCGCAGTGTCGTCTTTCTTTGAGTGAGCTGGAATTTACTTTGTTTTTTTTTTTTTTTTTTTTTTTTTTTTTTTTTTTTTTTTTTTTTTTTTTAAGTAGGGATTTGAAATTGTTTCTCCAAAAGATTGAAATTAGTTTGTTCAAATCAGTGCAGGGATAATAAGAAGTTGTTTTTTTTTTTTTTTTGTTGTTGTTGTTTTATCTTAAAGGGAACATGAAATATGCCACTAGCACTAATAGAGTTAGGGATAGAAATCTATGGAAAATGTTTTCTGGGAAACTTGGTCAAATATCACTTTTGGTTTGTATTTGGGCAGGAAATATGAAGTGCTTAAGTGTGTCAATGGAGGATGATCAGTCAGTATTTCTTCAGGTTCTTTTTCTTGAAATATAAATTAAGTACTGAGCACTTTCCAAATACAAGACATTATGGACAAATAAACAAAGGAAGAAGAGAACAAACAGTGTCTTCATAGACCCACAACTCTTTAAAAACATAGTCAGAGAGCATCGTTTTCTTAACTTGCATTTACACTTGGTGGGTAGCAGCATGAGAATTGAACAGCCAATATCCCTAACGTCATTTCCACTTAAAATCTTTCTATTTCAAGGTACCAGCCATAGATATTGGGAGGACTTGGATTAAAGTGGTGGCTGCGTTGAAGAGGAAAAAAAGAAGAGGGAGATAATGTTTCTTACTCCTCAAATCTCATGATCAGATTTGTTTTCTATGGAAGCCCAGGCCACAGGGTCCTGTAGCACTGTCTATAGAAGCAGCAAAGAGCCTCATGTGCTTACATCACAGGGCTGAGGCGCTCTGTGGCCTCATTCTTGAGACGCCAGATAATAGTGGTCTCACTACAGTGGGTCAATAAGAGTTCTACGAAACCCAAGCGTACAGAAATCTAATGGCTTCATAGTGTGGGCAATGATTTGCTTTTTGCAGAGACCTATCCTCTTCTTACATAGTTAATAACCTTCTCTTGATTCCTTCAGTGGAAGGAAAAGCAGATGCACAGCTGGAAAATATGGATGTCTCAGACAGCCCCGATGGGAAGAATTTAGAATGGATCTGTGGTGGTTTGAAAGACAATGGCCCCCAAAGGAAGTGGCATTATTAGGAGGTGTGGCCTTATTGGAGGAAGTGTGTCACTGTGGGGGTGGGCTTTGAGCTGTTTTCTCAAGCTTCCTTCAGGGTGACTGTTAGTCGATTTCCTGTTGCCTGCAAGATGTCAGACTCTCAACTGTTTCTCCAGCATGTCTGCCTACACACCATGTACCTGTCATGGTGATAATGGACTGAACCTCTGAAAGTGTAAGCCACCCCGATTAAGTGTTTTCCTTTGTAAGAGTTGCCATGGTCGCGGTGCCTTTCACAGCAATAAAAACCCTATCTAAGGCAGGGTCTTAGAGTACACATGAAAGTGTATTAGAGAGCAGGGCTCTGAAAACTGACATTTGCATTTCCCGCCACGCCCTTTGGTCACTCGTGGGGAATGACTAGGAAGAAGTTGGGAGCTGGCATGGCAGGTCGTATAGGATGAAGATTTGTGGCTGCTAACATGAAGCGTATGTCAATCGCTTCCCCCATTGAGTGGGATGAAACCTTTCGTGAGTGTGAATCACTCTCATTTAGTTAGGCCTCCTGCCCCGACAGCATTATCCAGAAACAGAAAGCCCAGGGAGCTGACCATCGTCTCAATTCTCAGAGTCTATGTAGTGGAAGAAAGGGATCTTCATCAGGATTTCTCCCTAAAAATCAGAGAAGGGGGGGATATCCCAAGGATGTGTTAGGAAGTGGAAGTCTTCATTGTCTCTGAAGTGTTCAGTTTCTTATCAGCTAAAGCAAGAGTTAATTTGTATGGGATGGCTTCTCAGAAGGTTCAGCCAGGGATACATGTGGGACTGGAAAAGGACCACATCTAGACTTAGGACAGGAGACCACAGAAGTCACTTAATGTGAAATAAAATCACTCCACTTATATAAAAGGTTATATAAACCTTTTGTCTTTAGACTTTAGCAACTACAGACTACTAATCTCATTAGTTTGAGAGTGGGTCCATTCTCTACTCAATGCATTGATTTCCCAATCTCATATATCCCTTATGGTTGCTGGCCAAATACAAATATAAAATATTAAGTCAAATATGAATTCCAGATTACAAAAACATTTCTTTTAACTTCAGTATATACCATGCAATATTAGGGACATATTTATGTTAATAAAAGATCTCACAATTATGTTAAATTTGACTAGCTGGACATCCTTTACTTATTTGGAAGTAGAAGTCATGTCTTTGCTCATACTCTATACAAAGATCCAACAGTTACAGTATACTTTTGCTGAAACTGCCCAATCAGACCAGTTCAGATCATTAAGGGAAAGTTATGATAATATAGAAACTTCTAATATTTCCAGCATTTTAAGCTCTATTCAAACAAGTTACTGCATGTGAATACTCCCACTGTACAGCCAAAGAAGCGTTTGCAAAGTCAAAAGCCAGAATGTGTCTTGGATTACATGGGGATCCCTTTAAGATTGTTCCAATATGTAATATTTAAGTTTTACTTTAGAATATATTCATATCTACAAGTGAAAATATTTATTTTATCATCCAATGAATAGGTAAACATTTAAGGACTCTTTCCTCCCTGTTCATTAAGTAAATATCTTCATGTATTACGTAATTTCTCCATAAGAACTGTTGATCAAAAACACTAATACATTTATTTATATAAAAGCAAGAATGACAAGGTAATATTTCAGGTAAGAAACAGATGAATGACTGCCTCAGAATAGGATGGGAAGTTGGAAAGGTGGGAAGGAGAGATTTATAATCCCCAGGGGAAATTATTAGGGATGATGGATTTATTTACTATCTTGATTGTGGTAATGTTTCGTAGATATTTGCATATTTAAAACCTTATGAAATTGTACCACTAAAATGTGCAACTTATTGAATCAATTATATTTCAATAAAGTCAAATGAAATTTAAATTGTTACAAAATGAAAATAGTATGCTGCAATAAGCTGCATTAGATTTTCAAGTATTTTCTAATTTGGTTCTGTAAGCTCCATTAAGAAAACTACACCGTGTGTTAAAGTAACTAGAATCAAGGAGAGTTCCATGAAGTAAAGAGGTATGCATTATTTATCTCAAACACTAAAACCTCAAATGCAGGCAATAGCTCTGGTATATAAAAAAGGTATATACTGTATTTTGGATGAGTAGATAAATAGAAGCCATATAATCCTAAAGTCTAGCAGGAAGAGAGATGTGGTGATTTGAATAGGAAGATATATCAGTTATGCTTGGCTGCTGGTAGCAGCGTCCTGAACACAGTGCATATATCATACAACTATATAGTATTCTACAATAGTTCAGTATAAGCAGTAGATAAAGGCTGGTGGGGACATTCCAAAGGCTTGAGGAACTTGAGGTTCCTGTTTTTCTGCTTTACCACTTATGGCTTCCATTCACAAGGACAACTAAATATCCCAGGTGACACTGGGGAGTTGTAGCTATGCCATTGACTTCTAGTAAGATGGCCTTTTTTTTTTTTTTTTTTTTTTTACTAAGGCTGATCCTTGGAAACAGCCATCTCTGAAGAGTCACCCATTTAATTATTTCATTGCCTCCACTGCAGCCTTTAGCAAGGAACTCTTGAGAATGCCAGCTGCCCCTCAGATGACACCGTATGCAGATAAAACTCAGGTTTGTGGCAGTGAAGGAATACCAGGTAACATGTTGTCTTTACCTTCCAGAGACTCTATTATTACTTTGGTGATGATTAATTCTCTTATTTCCTAGATCATAGCTGAATAGCAACCATTTAGAAATATACAAACACATATCTAGGCCTAGCTTAATGGCTTCAATCTTTGATTTCATCGCAAACACAGGGTCCACATCCGGCAGACTGGAAATAAAGCAGCTATACCTAGAGGAAGCCGGTAACACTGAATTCCAACACACAGATTCATTCTTCTACCAAGCAAGAAATATAGGTCAAAGGCCATAATAATAAAAACATTGCCCAGATTCTTTTATTTTGTTGTATTGCATATTTCTTAAGACAAATGGGTTATTGCCTAAGGCTCAGAAATCTTTTGCTATACAGGGATTTGTGTCATAATAGTATTTGCTGTGATAAAATTTGACCTATATTATATTTCTTTACGTCTGCTGTCTAATTTCCCTTAGGGCAATGGTGTTCAAATTTTTTTAGTTGGGAAAATCTTTCGTTGGAGGAAAATCTTATGGAGGCATACAATAAAAGAAACAGATGTGGCTCCAGGTGAAGGGCTAGGAGAAGAAGTACCTTTCAGACCTCAGCAGTTCGTCTACTTCCTGTCCCCTTCCCACCCTTTTACATCACGTATATGGCATATGTTTGGGCAACAGTTCTGAAGCATTTTGCCATTGTCCATGTCTTCCACTTTTTAAATCAATGGAGAATTCGAAATCTACAATCATGTGGCTTTGATACAGTGGTTTGATTTGTAATCAGAAAGCTAGTCAACTGGTAGACCATGCCACTGGGCAATCTTACTGAACCGTGGAAACCCACGTCTCTCCTCTGCAATTGCACCACAGACATCCAGTCTTTCAGGTCTGGGTACTGTGTTCACAGTACCTTTCACAACCCCTGGGTGGAGTTTTTACTTTTGTTGTTTGTTCTGTTTGCTTTCCAGCCATAAAAATGAATAAACTTTGCAGAATTATTTGCAAACAAAATAGTCTTATATTTAAAAACCAACTTGAGAGACATATCTATAGAAACAGATGATAGAAAACCGCTTTTTTTTATTATTGTAAGCTAGGTGACATGTAATTTTTGAGGAGGATGAGAAAGGACATGAACATGCTTAGCTTTAAGAGGCAATCAAGCTTGTTGCTAAAAGTAAGTGAGGACTCACCACTGCAGGAATTCTGATTGTGACTTAAAGGGATATATAAAAATGTTTAGTTTCACGTTTCAGTTTTATAAAAGATACTTTATGTTCAGCTGGATTATTAAATTTACTTGTAAGTACAGTTGTGTTGCTGTTCATAGGAGTGATTCCCAGTCAGGGCAGGGCTTGTTTGTGGGTTTAGCCAGTCAAGGGTTAGTGGTGTTTTTGGCAATCAGAGGATGGAGCTGGACCACATACACCCCAATGCACTGGGAGTCTTGAGAAAGGAGCCAGGATCTGTGACTGTTATACACGTAAACTCAAAGTGTCTGCACTGTTTATGATATACTGATTCAAGAAATTAGTGAGATATTTAACTGTCCTCTTGTTCAAGTCTTTTAATTGATCAACTTTGTTCTTTGGAAGTTTCATACGTATGTTTAATGCACTGGTCATGTTTACCTCAACTCTCTCTTGTTTCTCATCCTTGTCAACCCTCACCCCTTTCCTACAAGTCTCTTTCTAGCTCTCTGGTGAGTCTGTTGTTTTGTTTTGTTTCCCCTGAGTTAACCAGGGCTGAAGCCTGTTGGGTTGACAACAGTGACGCCCCTCCCTTTACATTCACCAATCATCACTGGTTCCCCAGGGTGGAGTAAGGCTTGCTCACTTTGCCAGAAAGCTATGTATTGGGAATACCCCCAGCTTCCCTATGGAGCATCTTAGTGATATGCAAATACATTTCAGGGTTCTTATCTCAGAATGGTACTAACCATATTAACCTAGATGCTATTTTCTCATTAACCATTTTAATTTTCATTTATATTTTAAATGAACCTTTAGAGTTTATAATTCTCATTAATTCTAGTTCAGAATAACAAATGGAGTTATATGGTAAATTTAAAATACTAGGCTAGTGGATTTTCATCCTTGCTAACACTTTAGAACACTCTGTTTGTAGTTGTCTTTGTTAGAGTTTCTATTGCTGAGACAAAGCACCATGACCAAAAAGCAAGCTGGGGATGAAAGGGTTTATTCAGTTCAAATTTCCACATTGTTTCTCATCACCAAAGGAAGCCAGCATGGGAGGCTCAAACAGGGCAGGACTCTGGATGGAGGAGCTGATGCAGAAGCCAAGGAGGAAACACTGCTTACTGGTTTACTTCCCCTGGCTTGATCAGCCTGCTTTCTTATAGAACCCAGGACCACCAGCCCAGGGATGGCACCACCCACCATGTACTGGGCTCTCTCCCATGGATCACTAATTGAGAAAAATGCCTTACAGAAGGATCTCATGGAGGCATTTCCTCAACTGAGGCTCCTTTCTCTGTTAACTCTAGCTTGTGTCAAATTGACACACAAAACCAGCCAGTTCAGTTATATCCAGTTCTATGCAACGTAGGATCTCCAGCGGCATCTTGAACCTCTTATTATATAGCAGCAGCCTACCCTGAAACTGTAGAAACCAAAAATACACGAAATATTTCCGATTGTCCCCAGGGAAATATCAGCGTTGCTGAGTACTTGCATTAATGTAACCTGGGGCAACAGCCGTAGTCATCTTTCCATTTCTTACTGGTGAAGGACTGTTGTCACATTCTGGCTAAAGTCCAGTATCCTTTTGTCACCACCTCTTGGCTATACTAGCTGGCTCTTCTTCCAGACCTCTAGGCATCTGTTTGACTAGAAAGGACACTGAACTTGGAAGGGCAGAGCCTAGCACAATTTTGTGATAGCCCACCTATAATAAATAATTTTATGCCTTTGACCTGTAATTTTTGTAAGGTACCTACAGTTCTGAGATGCTTCATTCAATTTCTTTCTGATGACCTGTATAAAAATGTGTTCAACTTTTGGCAATTCTGTGTGTAGTTTGGTACACTGAGAAGATGCAGATTAGTTTGCAAACAATGATGATTAATTTTCAAAAAGCACTAAAAAAATTTTAAAAGAACACAATCTAACTAATTTAACCTTTCTCCCAACCCCTCTTTTTCCTTCCTTCAAACCTTCCAAAATATTTCTCCCAACTTTCTAATTCATGGACTCTTTCCCATCAATTGTTTTGTTGTTGCACACAAATATTGATATCTATATCTATATATCTATATCTATATATATATAAAACATGCTGAGTGCATATAATGTTACTTTATGTATTCTTTCGGTGTTGAATGTTTAGAGTTTTACAACTAACTGACTATTGGTGTGCTGTTGCTTGAAAAAGACCACTTCTCCTTTTCCTAGCCTTAATCAGTTGCCTATAGATCTTTGTGTAGGGTTGAGGCCTCACAGGATTTCCCCATGCAATTTGGTCTATCCAAGGTGTCTTCCTTGCTCAGTTCACATTTTGGGTAGTCATATGCTCTGCCTTTATGCAGGATTAGCTTAACAACAGATGTGATAGAACCTAAATTTGTTTACAACCTTTTTTTCTTTTGAATTTTGTTCATTTATTGTTAGAAATAAGGCAGCTTATTAAGAAAGAAAAGCAAGCAAACATAGAAGGAAGGAATGAAGGAAGAAGGTACTTCCAAGTGTAGAAGTGACCCAGGGAGTTGGATAAAAAATTCTGACCTCTTATGTGCTATTTACATAGCACTTGTCTTCCCTCAAGTCTGGATGGTTTTCTTCTGGCATCCACTCCCCTCCCACAACTCCTCCTTGAGAGTTACAAACTCAAACATTTTTTAAGTAGAACTGAAGGGTGAAGCTCAATCTTCACAGACTCCCCACGTTACTGAGGGATAACATCCCTTCCTAAGACAGACTAATGAGCACCCTCCCTACGCTATCTGTTGCCTAGAGAGAAGGCTTTGGCTTTCCTATAGGAGTTGTATGGAGCTCTATATCATTAAGAATTTACTTTGAAGCTGTCATGTATCCCAGAAGACACCGGTTTTGTAAGGTTAATACTGCATCCAGTCAAGAGTAACGTGATGCCAACCAATGACCCGAGAGAGTGAGAGCCAGGAAAGGCATCTTTGTATAGGGCATCATTTGTTTCTGACAGCATTCTCGCTGGCTGAGCAACACAGTCCCACAAAACTACTAAGGTAAGCTAAGGCTTCTTAGTGGTTACTCTTAGGGACTCTGGAGAAGCCTCATGAGTCCTTTAGTTTTCCCTTTACCAGTTGTCCCCTCTAATGACATAGATCTGGATCTTGCTAACCATGTGACTTCCCTTAGAAGCACTGAGAATGTTTTTTTGTTGTTGTTGGTTTTTTTTTTTTTTTTTTTTTTTTTTTTTTTTTGCTGTATTGACTCTCTTTCTATAGAATACATACTAGTTAGAATCCAGTCAGTGACATTTCCAGAACCTTTCTGATCAATGGACGGGTGACTCATAAGAACTCTAGGACCCTCTTAGAGATATTCTTTTATTCTCCTGGGACCTAGTTGACTTGGGGATAAGACCAAAAATATGCTCTGTTTTCCTAATTTCATTTTGGTTGCTGCAATAAGGTATCTGAAAAAAGCAAACAAGGGAAGAAAGCCCACAATTCCAGTTACAGTGCATCATAGAGGTCAAGGGGGCAGGAAAGGAAAACAGTCAGTCACAACATATTCACAGCAGAGAAAAATGCATGCATGTATGCTTAGTCCAAGCCTCAGTTTCTCTACCCTTGCACAGTTCAGGGCCCAAACTCAGGCACCTTCCATCTCAATTAAAGCAATCAAGAGAATTCCCTACAGATAGGCACAGTGCTGATGAGATCTAGAAAATCCCTCATTGAGATTCTCATCCCAGGTGACTCGAGGTTATGTAAACAATTAAAACTCACTGTCACAACTTCACCTTGTCAGCCTGACACACAACAAGCACATCACCTCTTGTCTCTAAAGTCCCATGGTTATCTACTAATGTAAAATATAATTCAACTCTAAAAGTCCCCATACTTAAAGAAAAAGCAACACTTTAAATCTGAAGTCTCTTAACTGTGCCCTTTTACAGGATAAAAACCAAATGACATACTTACAACATACAATGGCACAAGATAGTTCGTTCTTATCCTAAAAGGAAAACAGATCAGGGCATCATTCGGAAGAGTCTCATCAAAGCAAAGCAGAATCCAGCAGAAAGCACCAAATTATGAAGCGCCATGTCTACAATAGGGGGGCTCATAACATAGCTTTCAGGGATTCACATATTTCTACCTTTGCCGTGCTATGACTTCCAGCATGTACAGTTGCTCTGCAGCTCTGCAACTTCCAGCATGCCCAGCTCCTTTGCAGAGCTGCGACTTCCAGCATGCATGGCTCCTTGCATTGGCTTAGGCTGACTCTGTTCTACACTTGCAGCTCCCTTTTGGTGGTTGCCTCATGACTCTGGCATTTTTCAGTTGCCTAAATGGGTAAGTCAGGGTTCCCCAGAGGCAATGTATTCTTGAGTAAGCATCTAGTATTTGGTGCCATTTCTCCGCTAGCCAGGATTTACAGGTCCCGGAATCGAAAAGTAGGAATGGGAATGGTACCACTCACCATCATGCCTGGTAACTCACTAGGAAAAGTTTTCTTTCCTGTTCCCATGGTCTCGTGCTCTATTGGCCTAGAGGTTTTGGTTCCAGAGGAGTAGAGTGCTCCTGCCAGGAGCCATGATGAACATTCTGTTGAACTGAAAGTTCTGGTTATTTGTCCTCCTACCGTCCTACATCAACAGAAGAAGAAAGTATTAGAGAGATAGTTGGTCTAGATATCAGGGAGAAACTGTTCTGCCTTTCTAATAGAATTCAGAGTAGAAGATGGTGGCGGGAGTACAGAAGTTTCTTAGAGTCTCTAGGAGTTATTATGTCTGTGATTAAGGTCAATGAGAAGTATAAAAACCCAGTCCATGCAGGATCATAAATGACCCAAATGCTTCAGGAACAAATGCACGGTTGGCAAGGGATCTTGTTCATATATGAAGAATTTAAAATAACAATGCAATCACAAAAGCATGGGACTTAAAATGTGAGTTTTATTACAGGGCCTGAGCATAACATGGGTTATTTAAACATGTTAATGCTTACTTATTCAGCGTATATTGACGTGAAGGTTGAACGTTCCAGGTACCATACGAGATAGGGAGAGAAGTAACTGAGAGCCACAATCCTCCCTCCATGGCCAGTTGTTTGACTAGGTATTTAGAGCGTGCTGAGGTGACTCTAGCAAAACGGTCAGGACTATGAAAAGAGTGGCCATTTGGATGAGTTTTACTTTGGCATAGCATCGGGTCAGTGGCGAGTGTCTGTCTAGAGGTGACGAATAAAGCATCTCCAAGGAGATAGCCTTTGCATAAGACTTGGAAGACAAAGAATGAGATAAGCCATATGCATGGAAGAAGGGAAGAGAAAGAAGAAAACAGTCTTGCCTGTTCAAAAGGACTGGGACATGGATGAGACTAGCCAGGTTGTGGGTGGTCAAGAGATCAACACAGTGAAAATTTTAAGTTTAAGATAAGCAAATGTTGGGAGATACAGGTGTAAAGATGGGCTTATTTATTTTAAAAAGGGCTGAATTCATGCCAGGGAGTTCGGATGTTACTTTGGAAGCAGTAGGGGCACAACTGATAGATTTCAATCACACGGGCTAATTTAAAGTGTTATACCTATGGACAAAGCACCGGTTCCTATTGTGTAATGGTTAATGCTCTGGACTCTGAATCCAGCGATCCGAGTTCATGTCTCAGTGGAACCTGTTCCTTGAGAAAGAGACCTGGTCAGTCATCCTCATCAACTGAGACCATGAAACCCAATATGATGGCCTGCCCATGCATGCTTTAGCATTGTTGGAGGCATGTTTCATTTTTCCACATGTGGACAAAACAGTAATTTCTATTTTTTTTCTGGATAGTGCTGTAAACCAACAGAAAAAGTAGGAACTAACAACAAAGTTGTCTTGAAAAATTGGAGCCACTGTGCCGGTGTATGTGGCTCACTCTGAATGTGTTCTTTCTTCTTGATGGAACACTCTGTGGCCAGATCCTTAGAAAAATCTGTAAAATATATTTTGAAAAAGAAGTTACTAAAAGTCATAAAAGACTTGAGTTAGCGTGGATGTGTTGCAGCTGTTTCTAGCCAGAGCCAGAAAGTGAAAACGATGCAGCTGACACAGGCCCCCTCGTAACTTTCATTGAGCAGACAACATCCCTTTATCCCCAGCACCCTGTCTAACTCTACTGACTTCTTATTTTAATGTGAAAAGAATAAAAGAAATGTTTTGAAGTTAATAAAATATACAACTTGACCTGGTTAATTTGAACCAGTTTGCAAACTCCCTTTATATAGAGACAAAAAAGAAGAAAAAAAATAAACCTACAGATTAGAAAACTCTTGGCAAAGTCCCTGCCTCTCATGTTAGCAAATTCTTTGCTAGTTCCATTTCCGGCTCCCCAGACATGAGAATGAATTAAGACTGAAAGAACCAGCCCTGGATAATTATATTAAACTCTTCTTTTTTTTTTTCAGTAAGAAAAAGTATGTCACAGTGTACAGATACGCTTAAAGCAACATTGGCTCTGACCTTCTAAGTTTTGGATTTTGGCCCCCGGATTTTGGATCCAGAAATAGAGAACCCTTGGCCAAAGACACTCTCCGCTTTTCTGATCATTGCAGATTGTGTCGTTAATGGAAGTGATAATGCAGCCAGCGAGAAAAATTGAAGGGTAGAGGTGGACCGTGCAGTGAGGACTGGCAACAGCCTGGATTGGCTCAAGTTCACTGACTCCTGACTTAATGTGGTTCTGAATCTTAAGAAACTGCTCTGGCGATCAAGCGAGGGGAAATGCATTCTGGGAAGAGCTGTCACCCCGGAGCTGAGGAACTGCTAGGCTCTGCTTGTCATCTCCTTTCTAATGTTCTCTCAGTGTTGCCCCACACTTCACCTTTCCCAGAAGGCTTTCCTGCCCAGTCCACTCCCCCCACACCACTTTTCCCAACATTGCTTTTCGCCTTGTCTCAGTTTTCTACTTATGTCTTTCATTCCTCTTTTTTCAAACATGGTTGTAGTCTTGGCACTGTGTTCAGTGCTATGCATGCATTGCCTAATACTTTGTTGAGGGCATTCTGAAAGAATGTGACGTTCAGAAAAGGAGTACGGAAAGTACAGCATCTAGCCACCATGTAAGAAAATTTTCTCTGAATAATCCCCTTTATTACTGTCATAAAAAATACTACTATTCTTATTGCTTTTGGCAGTAAGAAAGAGCCAATAAAAAATACCTTCCCTACTGGACCTCATATACTTAACTATTAGGTGAATTCTGAATAGGAAGCTGACAATATATGAAAATGCCAGATTCTTCCAGTGAGAGCCAAGTCACTTGAACTATGGAGGTTTGATTCTGTACTTAACGTGGTCCAGGGAAATATAAACCTTTATATCTTAAGTGTGACTGTGCTGCTGCCCCTCCTGTGGTTTGAAATGGAGCCTTGTTTCAACGTCTTCTCCAAGCCTTTCCTTGAGAAGTGCTCTGACGCTTACTCTCAAAGCCCTTACATATAAAAATAAACACACATTCAGCCCAGGAGGTCCCTGATGCCTTGCTGTACCACAACACGTTTTAGAGTCATAAATCACAACCCTGACAGGCCCATGGTGATGTATTGTGTGAATACGTCACAAGGACAGTACTGATGATGGATTAATGCAAGAGGTCCTAAAAGCCTGCAACTTCAAAATGTGGTGTTCACACATAGTCACGGATAGATTTGAAGGTGGCCAAAATTGAGAAATAGAGTGACACCTGGGGTGGTTCTGGCTGCCAATCACCTTTTTTTTTGGCAAGTCATGAACCCCAAACAGAAAGTTCCCACTCCCAAGCATTAGTGTTCCCCATCTCTGACTGATGGTGGGATGGTGGAACTCACGGAGAGGTGGCGTTCCCAGATACAGCATAGCAGGAGCAGCTGTTGGGAGAGCCAGGCTGGATGCCGAACTTCTGAGATTCAGCCCCACACTCTTGCTGACAATTCCAAGTTTTCCAGGGAATAAAATAGCCCATTATACCCTCATCCTCAGACTCAACAAACAGCAGGTCCAAAATAATTTTTTTTTAAAACTGCATCTTCACTGAACCTACCCTTTTATGTCACTGTGCCTTAAGCAATGCAATATAACAAGTATTTACATATCATTTACATCATATTAGATATTATAAGGAATCTAGAGATGGTTTAAAGCCCATGGGAAGATGTGATATATGCAAATGCAATTTTATACAAGAGACTTGAACATCCATGAAATTTGCCTCGAGAGGTTAAAACCAATCCTCTGTGGATACAAAGGACTAAATGCTTATCCTATGTCATTAAACAAAGCTCTTTTCCAACCATTAAATAAAAGTGCTCTTTTCCTGGGCCTCTGGTGAGCAGCGGAGTCTGATGGACTTGGGCAGAGGACCATCTCATTTGCTGTGTATCCACTGCTATAATGACTGTTCCAGCATTTACAGTATCTGGCAATCCAACCAAGCTAAATGCCAATCACATATCAATCTTCAATAAAACAAACAAAACGAAACACCAACAGCAAACAATCCAGTATGTCTATTTCTCATATCAGGGGAGCGTTTATGGAGACTTGACATTGAGGAAAAGTGTCATCATCAGGTTTGGGTTATGCCTTGCCCACAAAACAATGAATTACATACCAGCTCTCTATCCTCCTAATGGAAACAATAGAAAAACGCAAATGTCCTTTGTGAGGAAGACTTCAAAAAATGCTATCTGTCAAATCTTTAACTGTCCATCATGTCCACCCAACCTACAACTTTGGTGGTTTTCACTTAACTTGTTGCAGTTCAATTTTAAGAAATTGAACAATGAAAAACTAAAACAAGTTTAAACAATATAAGCTTTAAAAAGTCATTTAGAACTGGGCGGTGATAGCGCATGCCTTTAATGCCAGCACTTGAGAAGCAGAGGCTGGTGGATCTCTATGAGTTTGAGGCCAGCCTGGTCTACAAAAGCTAGTTCTTTCAAAGCTATGGAGAAAGCCTGTCTCGAAAAAACAAAAAAAAAAAGTCATTTAGAAGTTCAATAGAAGTTACGAGATGGAAAAGATATCGTGTAAATAATATGTGTTTGATTTGTACATAGGCTAAGACATTTTCTTGCCATTGAAAAAGCAAATTAGGATTTTGAACTAGATTAAAAATGGCTGGGTATGACACACACATTTAATAACCCTAGATTTAAGGATGTACAATTCACTTTTAAAATTCAGCTATCAATGATCTTACTGAAATATAGTAATAATCCCCTTAAGTTAGCAGAACAGTATATTTTCCCCATAACATTGTGGAGTTCATAGTTTTCTAAAGAAGACAAGAGCCTAGAAATGGTAAGCGAGGATATGATGCTTATGGAATAACTGTCTTCTGCTTTTCTAACACTAGACTGATACATTTTGTAAGTGCCTATTTTTCTCTACATGCCTCTTTCTATGGACTTATGCTCCTTTTCTCTGTAGACTTGCTGTACAGATGTGGGCAAGGCCTGCCTACAATTTCCAGGCTGCTTCTATATTGCCAGTGTGTGATCCCTTGGTGCGTTTCTGTTGATGGTATTGGTATTTTATGAAATGATACATTTCTGATGTCCTAACTTCTTTACTCCAAACTTAAAACTTGCATGCCCCTGAGAACATTCTTTCAACACATATTAGTAAAAGATTTCTTTGAAGAAACAGACCAGTTTTCATGACCTTCTTGTATAGTTAAAAGTGTTCTCCGATAAATTTTCAGCCAGTGCTTGCTAGTAAGTGTGGCAGCCTGGAACAAGAGGAGTGTTACTACTGCCCACTAAATGCTAGAGGCCTGTTATGTAAATGACAGCTTTATCACTCAATGGCTGTCTTCTAGTCTAATGGAGTGAGTTTGGAGAGCATTATCACTCTGTGAACTCACCAACTCTGGCTCACTGCCACCTAAGAAGGCCACACTGACCATTCGATGGCTGTTGCTATCCAAAGGACTCTAAGGTTGCCATAGAGAATGATGACAAAATCCCAAGGGTCCCGTGGCAAGACTCCAGACCTTTGAAGTACTTCAGCTATCTGACCAGTGTGCTTATGGTAATGTTTGTTGCTCTTGGCCTTGAAGCTAATCTGTCCCATTCCCAAATTGAGCATCTGGAGAAAGTATGATTCCCAAGAACTGCTCCCAGAGGCCATATCTATCTCTTCATTACCAGAATAAAAATATCCCTAGCTACTCCAACATACAAAGCTAATGAAAAGCTGTCTTATTTAACCCAGCTGGATTATATTGATGATCTATAGGTCAATTTTCCCCCTGTTCTCTTCCATCTCCCATCAACTCAAGGGCACAGAACACTTAAACAGATGTCCCAAACATCCTCCTTGTTGTCACTCCTCAGGACTCATAAATTATGTTTGTTCCAATAAATCTATAAGGCATTAATGGGTGGGACTCAAGGGAGGGCAATGTAGACAGATGTGAACAGCTCCCTCTTCTGCTGCAGGCCAACACCTACCTCTGAGGGATTCACGCTTTTTCCCTGCACACTTAGAGTCTGATTTAGGTAAGTAAGCTACTTCCATTTGTATCTGATGCCTTAGAGGTAAGAAAGAGTGAGGAACTATATAATGGAATAGTCCTTCTAAAGGCCTGCTGCAAAGTCTCTAGATTTCCCAGCCATTGAGGATGTTTCCTCAGTTTCCTCATCCTTCAGTGAGGTAACAAATGCCACTCCCCCATTAGAAACATGTTCCAGGGCCCCTGAGAGCTAAGCAGAGCCCTCTCACACCAAGTGCCAAGCTATTTTAGAATCTCTGTGGGACTCTTTCCTTACATAACATGGCTGCTGTCTTGCCCTGCTCTGTGCCTGTAATTTTTTATCAAGGCCCCAAAATGTTCGTCCAAGTTCTTCTTTTGGGAAAAAAACTCAATGTAAAAGTTTGTATTTGATCATTCAAATCTGCCTGTCCTGCTTTAACTCCTAAGAACTGAATCTGGGTGGACGTTCATTCGATGGGCTGCTAAGAAGTTCTTTTTTATATTATTGGAATGGGGGGAGGAAAGGGTGTTATGAAATTTCAGACTTTCTTCTCTGTAGGGCACATTCTGAAGCCTGGTGGGTTATGAGGTTTTTCAGTTTGAGAGACCATATGCCTTGGCCTCAGAGACTTTTAGAAATAGGAATTAGAAGGGAAATAAGAAGACAGTGGAGTTTGGGAGCTTCTTTTGAGAGCCTACAAAAAAAGAGAAACAACGGGAGAACACAATCTCTGAGAATTTCAGGAGCCTTGGGGAAAGCTTTAGACTCCCACCGAGTAGGCCATTATGCCCGGAGTGTCAAGAGCTGGAAGGCCTCCATTGTCATACAGATCCCATCCATCCCGCAAGACATTTCAATAGTGGACTCATCTGGGGTGTGTGTGAAGATTAGCCTTGGGATATCCTCAAACATGCGTAGCCCGTGATTTCACAACTTATTTTTGCTCAATGCGTTCTAGCGCTCATCTTTTAACTTCTACCGCAAATGTCCCTCCTACTTTGTCATTGGCTCTGAATATACACCAAGATCAAAACCTTAATCACTAACTTGCCGTCCCGCTATAAAATTCGGGGAGTCATGACTACAACCCAGTTGTGCGTAGAAACGCTATTTTCCGGCTTCCAGTCTGAGCCCTCTTCTCCGTCCCCACTTCCCTGTGGCAGTTTCATTGTTTGCCTCTCCTCCTCCCACGCCTTCACGGCCAGCCCCTCCCTTTCAAACAGGGGCTTCAAGTCCTCTTCAATCCTTAGTGAACTCCAGTGACCTCAGGCTGATACAGTTGCTTGGGAGACCAGTTCCTCAAGAGCAGCAGACAGCAAGGGCTGAGGTGAGCCATCAGCTCCTCAGAACTATGGTCCAGAACTGCCCTGAACCAGATTAGTAACAGCGACCTGGAGGTGAAAGGCTCTTTATTCCATTACCACCCTCCCGAGCGATCTCCCTAATCGAGCATCCCTTTGTTTAATTGAAACATTATTTTCCCTCTGTAGGCCAGGGCACTCAGGTTGGTGCGAGTGTGTTCATCTTTCAGCCGATTTCCATCTCCGCAGACTTACCTCTCAAGCAATTACTTCCACGGGTACAAATTTACTTTGTTCCTTCCTGGGATTCAGCATTAAAGACGAAATCTCCAAGCTCAACATGTTTTCCTCCAGGCTGACCCAGGACACACATTAATTAACCTGGTGCTTTGAAAAGCTTGAGCCGAGAAAGCCAAGGAGAATATCTCTCCTGGGATATGTCTGCAACCAGCAGCCGGAAGAGAGTGGAGAAGATCGCATTTACTACCACGTGCGGCGAGCCCACAGTGAGTGAACAAGGGGCAAGGCCAGGCTGTTCTGGAAGTTGCCCAGTGTTTTCCACATCTTCTGCAGCCATTGTTGATTTAAATGCAGCTCTTCTGTAAACACTCTCTAAGACATTCAGGTTCTAGCATGAGCCCGCCAGCAAGAGAGACTGGGGACGTCCTTAGTGACCTGGGAGATGCTTGTTATACCTATTAGGTAGAATATGGAAGAAGGGTACGGGAGCTGGCTGACATAATGACAGCTGTAGGAAATTTACGCGGACTGCCTCAATTTCTGAAGTTGCACTTCCCTCCCCCCAGATCAGGCATCTGCCTTTATCGCTGCTGAGAAGTGAACACCGTTTCATCACCATCATGGGTCTGTTTACTGCTGAAGTCAAGCCTCCGGCCTTCTCTTAGACTTTGCTCTATCTAACACGGAATGTCATTAAATCTATCTCTCTTCAAAAGGTCCTCTTCATTTGATTGTGGGGATCACTTTGGCTTTGTAGCCACGTTTCCTCCCTTGCTTCAACTCCACTTTCATGCCTGGTTCATTGGGACTTACTCCTGCAGACCCTTGGAATACTTGTCTGTTACCTCTGGTTCCTTCCTTCTCCTCCTCTCCCTCTTCTTTGTTCTCTCCTGTTTTCTTCTTTGGATATAGGATCTTACTATGTACTATTGTACCCTTGGCTGGCCTTGAATTCAGAGTTCTGCCTGCCTCTGCCTCCTTCTCCTAGAATTAAACATGTCACCATGCCCGGCCTGTACTTCTCTGTAGGCTCCTGTCAGAACTGGAAACCTTGGTCTAGAGGAAGCCTTGAAAGGATGGGCTCCTGAAAATGGTGAGCCTTTCTGTCCATGAACAGGCACATCTCTCTGCCCATGTCTTCTTCTGTTTCTTCCAATAATGTCTTTAGTGAGCAAGTTTTGAGGATTTTTTTGAGAGAGAGAGAACACTATTATGAATGAAATTGTTTTCAAAATTAAGTTTCTGGTTGTTCCTAATCCATAGAAATACAGTTTTGATTTATACCTCTGCCAAGCTCACTTATTATTTCTGCTGACTTTTCGGGTATTTCATAGGATTGTTAAATTGGTGTGGTAACTCTCCTAATGAAGATATTTCAATTACTTTCCAATCTGGCTGTCTTTGTTTTTTTTAATATTTGTTTGTTTGTTTCTTGCCTATTGAACCATTGAGAATTTTCAACATTATTCTGAGACAGAGCCGTGAGAGGAAACATCCTGTCTTGCTCCCGGTTTTAGAAGTTTATCAATATGTTATTTTCTACCAGTTTTGTTTGTAGATTTGTTCCATTAAATGAAAAATAATTCACACATCTCTATTTTTGAGTTTGTCTTATATACAGCTATTATTATTCACATTCTTGAGTTTGAGCAAATATTTTTTCATCTTTTGTTTCGTGTTTTTGCTTTGGAATTTCCAAAGCATAAGTCTGCTAGTTGCAAAGAGATTCACCTACAGATAAATAGGTTTTGTAGAAATGCTACTGACCTTTCCTGAGAGATGGGGAAGGAACAAGGACTCATTTTTGGACAAAGGCAGCTTCTAGTCTCCCCAAAGCCTAAGAGCCTCCAGGAATCATGCTGGCTTCCCTCCTCTTTATTCATCTTCATGACTTTGCTTCTTTGTCAGTTGATCTTTTCGTTGTTGTTTGTTGGTTTTGTTTTTTTGAGACAGGCTTCCTCTTTGTAGCCCTGGCTGTCCTAGAGCTGGTCTCGAACTCAGAGATCTGCTTGCCTCTGCCTTCAAAGGGCTGGGATTAAAGGTGTGTGCCACTGCTGCCTGGCTTGTTGATTTTCTTTTTATAAATAGTTATTCACTTGATCTAATCATTATTCCCTTTATCATGTTATTGGTTATGTGGTTAGTTTGCCATTTTTTTTATTGAATGATATCTAGTTCTTCATTTTGTAGTTTAAAATTCTAGGGTAATTTTCCTGCAAGAGAATATTTAGCTTCTCTGTTCAATCTTGACTCGAATGATTTTGGTTTTTAATGTTTATTGTTGTCTCATTTTAAAAGAGACCAGCATAACTGAGGCAAGGAAGGCATCTGTGAGAAGCATCAGCAGACTAAGGCAGACCATCTAAAGGGGATCATCCCATTCCTTTATCACTTTCTTCATGGGTCCCTCACCACCATCCCCCCCCTACTGTTCCTCAGGAATGCAGCATGCTAGTCAAAACTGTTCTGAGTCAGTGTACACAGGGAATTGCTCCAGAAATCCCATTCACATGCACTACCACACAGGGATGCTCAGTGGACTTGCGGCAGAGAGGTACTGAGCACCTCACAAGGACAAAGTAGTCAAAGTTTTTAAACCAAACCAAACACTAGCTACAAAGGTCATTTTCCCTAAGACCTGCATTCACAGGTGGACTGAGCCATCAAAAACTTTTATCTTATTGCAAATCATTAAAACCTTTATAACGGTATGAATTACTTAATAATCTCTAATACAATCATTAACTACTAGATAGATACTTGGTTGTGTAATATAGGAAAACACTCTGTCAGAGACTCAAATCGGAAACAGTCCCTGGATAGTACTCTTGATCATTCAGTTCATCTTATTTACAATTTCCAAAACTGCAATGATTGTTTTTATTTTTTAAAAATGAATAAAATATAAAATAATAAGACAGAAATATAGAGCCAAAGTGTAGAGTTAAATGGCCCATGTTGTTTAAATTTAATGTTAATGAACTTATATTCAATTTTCATAAAGTTATTGAAATTATTTCCAATCTGCTTCTTGCAGGGAGGATTTTTGGAGAACTCTCTGATTGCATAGGCTGGAAAGAGCAAGTTGGCTGGAGCTAAAACTGAGGTTGGAAATGTTTTCCAAGTGAACATCTTGACCAGCAAGAACGATCAGCCAAAACCAGAACCGAAGCAAACACAGTTTCACTTAAGTGTGTATGTTCAGCCTCAGCCTGAGCAGCAGCTGAAACCTCCCACTGAGGCCCTCTCAGCTGAACTGAGGTCAAACCTCTCCACTCCTGCTCAGTTCCCTAAATTAGAAAACAAACGCCGACAGACTTAATGCTCTACAAAATAGTTTGATTGATATTTACTACTTTCACCAGTCAGTGGATAACTTCCAATCTGATGAGACTCCTAGTGAAGGAACTCTGTGTGCACCCCGAGTGAGGTTTACCACAGTGCAGGCTCTGTGCTGCACTGGAGTCTAATTAGCACTTTCATCGATGCTTCTACATTCCACATTCCGTGACAGTCGTATCCCTTTCCAGATGGCTGGGGCTCTGTGCTCAGGGCTGTGGATGATATTTTATAGATGCTCAATTCTCTTCAGAAATGTGCAGTGCTGTGGGGACAAAAGATTTTCATTTATATTTTTTTAAGAGAAACAAACAGGCAGACTTTGTACTCTACAGAAGCCTTTCTTTCAAGGAGAAATAGGGAGGAGGGGAGGGAAAAGAAGAGGAGAAATAGAAGAAAAGAGTAGAGTGGACAATGAGCTGAGAGAGCCCAGTTTTCATATCCTGGACAGTACAAAGTCAGGTAACTTAGAGCCTCTGAATTCTAACATTTTCTTCACTCATTCAGTCTTATTAACGTTATGTGTGTGTCCAGGAAAAAATAGCTTTCGCTCTGGATTTTCCCCCTTATTCTTTTCCTTAGAATTTTTCTAATAATTTATAGATGGCAATGAAATAACTTTATTTCTCTAAAGGCACACTTGTAGTTAGGTCATGGTTTGTGATGGTCAGTTAACTGTCAACTTGACAGTCTACAATCACCTTGAAAGAGAGTCTCAGTGAGGGATGCTCTAAATCGGGTGAGCCTGTGGGTGTGTCCATGGAGGATTATCTTAACTAGAGTAATTGGGATGAGAAGACCTGCACACTTTGCTGGTACCAATCCCTAGGCAGGGGGCCTGAACTGTACCATGGTGGAGAAAGTATGTTGTTTCACTCTATTTAACACATTCCTATTTAGTGTTTGTCATTCAACAGATACTGGCCAAGGGCAGGGATATGGTCAGGGAGATCTAGTAGCCTTCATAGTCCTTTTTCTGTACAGAGCAAACAGTACAGAGAAAATACTCTATCATCCACCAGTCATCAACTTTTTATCATATTTATAAACTTAACACAATAGAATGCAAAAGCATATCATATAAACGCTATGTCATTTTGCACAGGTATTTATTTAAATGCGTATGCAAATAAGTGCTACTATGACACCTCGAGGGGAATGAGCATGCTTGGTAGGAAGGTAAGAGAGACCTTACCGAGAGGACATTGTAGAACAGTGGCTTTCAGAGTGACACAGTGAAACACTGGGGTTGCTACAACCAGAGCATCAGGAAGTCAGACGGCAAGGGCAAAGTGCGTGCATCAGAAGCAGGGTTTAGAGTGTTCACAATCAAGTTTTAAAAGAGCTGGCTTTGGATGGGTCTTCTCATCGGAGGTTGTTAACCATAACTATAGGCCAGGAAGTACTGAGAAACATAGTATGTCTATGTTTCTTCTGGTAGATCTGTTGCAGTATGCCACAAATATGCATGCAGAGCATGTTCTTGCACAGTCACTGTGACAGCGCCATGGGTGACAGGTTTTGGAAAAACATGCTTGCGTGGTGTGGTTCTAGACCAGCAGTGGTCAAGACACGGGTTCTCTAGGACAATGCTGTGGAAGCCTCAGCCACTTACTTCACATACAGTGTCCTGATGTCGCATGAACAAAAATGACACGTGTAAGTATACGTACTCATAAACAAATGCTTAGAAATCTTCAAATATGTCTAAAATAAATATTGAAGCCTATGTAATGACATGGATTTCTAGATTGTCTGAGGTAAATCATATCCTCAGTTGCCTTATAATCAGGAGAAGCTGAGGTTCTACTCTGTTGCTCTGTTTTGAGGGAAGATTTAGTGAGGGACAGAGAGAAAAACAGGAGTGGAGGACGACTTCAAATTATTTGGCTCACTAAATAGCAGCAAAGTGCCCACAACAGAGAAAAGTGGGCAGAAGGGCAGGGCAGGAGCCCCAGACCTGGGGTCATGTTAAGGTTAGAATGCCTTTGCCTCTCAGGCATCTGCTTTAGCTTTACAGAGATGCTATCAATCTCTAGAGTAAGAGGATTAAAGTTGGAATTTATTATCTCACTTGTAGAAACTAGATGTTGAAATAAAGCTGCCCTGTGATGCTCTCCCCCCTTCTCATAACTAATCCTACAGAGGAACTGGTCCCATATTCTGACTTCTGAAAATTGCTAACATCATTTGCACTGTTGGCATTGGCTGCATCCTGCCAGTCAGATGGCCTTATTCTCCTCGACTGTGCACACAATCCTCTCTATGGGTGTGGCCGTCTGTCTCTGTATCTAAATTTTCTTTATTGCTATGAAGAAGCCAGTCACATTAGTTAGGATCTACCCCAAGAACCTCATTTTAACTTGATTCGATTTGTAAAGACCCTGTCTTTAAATAAGACCACCCCCTGAGTTACTAAAAGTTAGGTCTTTGGGGGTATCTCTCACATGAAAAGGGTGAGGGAAGCACAATACAACCTGTCACAGTATCTAAGCAAGGAGGTCACCTAGAAACACGTCAACGAGGCACCCTAAAATCAGGAGGCAGGTTTGTACTGGAGATGAAAACACGGAAATCACTAGGATTGTTAAGTCATGGAAACGGAAATGAGTGAACTTGTCAGAAATGAAGGGTAAACGAAGTAAAGGTGGGAATTGGGGCAGAAGTGTTGTTTCCAATGGGGACAATGTCTTTTAGTACCTCATGCATGTGGAAATTTTAAGTATTATGAATCAGCCAACTTTGAGAGAACACGGAATTTATCTTAGAATCATTTTTGTTATGGAAGCCAATAGTGCACGATGTTTTTATTTAGGGAAGCTGAATAAGAAAATAGCATGAAGTTAAGAATACTTAAGAATGACCCTGAAAACACATTCAGATATCTGGTGCTGAATTCAAGCAGAATAATCACTAAAGCTAATAGAGAATCAAAGTTGATTGATGTGGGCACTGTATAGTGTAAAATGCCCATTTGCAAATGGGTATACTCTCAGGTTCAATTTGTGAACCGTTTTTAGTTCTGTAAAAACACGAATGATTTTTCCCAAAGCAATTTTTTTTACTGATGATCAAATTCAAAATTAAATGTGGTTTTCCAGACCAGCCCAAAAAGTTGGGGAAAGGGGACTGTGGAGATACCTCCTTACTATCCCAAATGAGTTGATAGTACTTAAAAGACATAGTCTAGACCATCAATTCAGTTCAATGTCCTGTATACCACACTCTATTATTATGCAATGAAAGAGAAAGACTAGAGAAATATGTGGGGAAATTCACCACATTGCAAACAGGTCAAAGCCATGTTTCAAAAGCAGTAGCAACAATAAAGGAAAAATGAGCAAAGACAGTGACCATAGCTGGGTGTGATGGGAAGCCAAGGCAGGGGCATGGCTGTCAGTTCCTGGCTAGCTTGGGCTACACAGTGATCCCCAGGCCAGTCTAGGATGAACCATAAGATCCTGACCCCAAACAAACAAGTGGGAAATGATCGCACTTGCTATTGGTATTAGCTAGTCGAGCCTTGTTGGTGGATGATATCTCAGTAGAAACCTTAGTTCATATTTTGTTAAAAAAAAAAAACAGGATAGATAAATTTGCCTTCTCCACTTTAGGCTCTTTCATTTGTTAGTTTGAATTCAAAGGACACTGAAATTTTTTTTGTAAGATTAAGCTTAAGTGCTGTTTAGTTAGTCTTGGCAACCATAAATCAATCAGTAAGAATTCTTGATGGCAGCCTGGTCTACAGAGCTAGTTTCATGATGCCCAAGGCTACACAGAGAAACCCTGTCCTGAAAAAAACAAAGAGTTATTGATAGAAAAGAAATTAAAACCAACAAGTACTTGAAGTTAGAATCAGTATATGATCCAGCTATAGCATGAGGCACATTTTCCAAAGAACGGAAATTAGTTCTCCTGTAAACCAGCACTCACTGAGGTGCCATCCACCATAGCCAAGATACAGAATGAGCCTAGCTGCCCATCAACTGATGAACGGATGAAGAACACATGTGTGGGTGTGGAGACGCCACACCTTTGCAGATACACTGGAGGTTTCCTCAGCCAGAAAGAAGAATGAAATTGTGTCATTTCCAGAAAAAAATAGATGACGCAGAAAACTATGTGAAGCAAAACAAATCAGCCTCCCAAAAGGAGGTTTCAAATCTCGACTTTCACATGTGGACTTTAGGGAGGAAAAAGGACATGAAAGTGAAGGAACTGGTACTAGAAACATGGAAGGGAAAACCAAAGAAGGGCCATGAATGGGAGGAGGAAGAGTGAGTCATATGTGTGTCGCTGGAATGTCGAATGAAACCTATCCCTGCACAATTAATCCATGTTAATTTTACAAACAGAAAAAGAAAAATAAAAGATTTCTTGACAGAAAGATGAGCATTTTGCACCTGGCAAACACAATCATCTTTTTATTCTTGAGAATAAGTAATTCTTAAACTATATCAACATCTGGATAACTTCCTCTTCACTCCCTCTGTAGAAGGTTGATCAGTAATAAAGTAGAGAAAAGAACCTGGAACTTGAATTCATACCTGAATTCATAATGCTGCCTTTGTTAAGTAACAATGTAGCATTTCCAGAATTTTTTGTTTTCTCTAGAGGTAGATGTGCACATTTTGAAAACCATAGCAATATTGTTCTCTTGAAAAAAATAGATACAGAAAAAATAAAATCCCGGTGGTATTTAGCATTTAAGATATCAATAAGTAGCTTCCTAGTAAATATTATTTGTTTTTGCCATTTTTCTCCTGCCAACAAAATTGTTGCCACTGCTTATTTTGTATTCCATCCAGATTGTTCTTTGGATTACATTGTAAAAATGGTAAGTATATATGAATGTTCATATAATATATGTTTTATATATATAATATATGAACACATTTTGCATTATGTTCAATTTTATTCAAGAAGAATAAACATTTACAGTCTTTCAGGCACCTCTAGGGTAATCTATTTTTGTGTTACTTTGTTTTGTTCAGGTTGCGGGTAAATAACTGATGCCTATGCATCAGCATGGATCAGTTCACTGCTTAAGACAAACACTGTTCTCTTTTCCTTGAGCAACAGTTGTTAATAAATCTTTATTCACTTCACACCTTCATTTTCCCAACTCTATAAAGGTGCTATCTTCAAGGTAGAATGTAATCAACTTAGAAAAAGTCATTTTGGAGAAGCAAATAACTGGATTGCGGAAACAAGAAAGGAGCTGTGCAGAGGCTGATTCCAGTCTGCCTGAAACCAATGGCAGAGAACAGCACCTCTGCAACCCATGGACGCCAGAAGAGGAGCAAGAGAGCCCAAAATTGAGAAACCTACAATGCTCATCATCCCTCCACCCTACTATTGCCCTATGGAGGAAGAGGATCCTAAAAGAGTGTGGTGGAAGATGGAAGGCTGCGAAGCATCCTGCTGGAAACAGACCCCCAAGATGCATACACTAAAGAGAGCGGCAAAAGTGCAGTTCCAGTCTGAGCACCACACCCACGGAACAGTAGCAGCGGCTCTGTGGATCGCAGGAAGTGTGTGAAGGAACTTGATGCAGAATCTGAATGGTAAACATAGGGGACAGGTCCTCCCCAAATCAAGAAATATTGACTGACAATATAGTTTGTCTATTTCTGGTAATATAAAAGGAAGTTGACGTGCTGACAAAGGAAAGAAAATAAATTTTGATAATGAAAAGATAAATCAGTCAAAATGAACAAAACAACAACAAAAAAAACAGAGAAAAATCATGAACAGATAAAACTAAGGAGATGAATGGTTTTAATGGGTGGAGGACAGGGTTGAGACAATAAAACAGAACAAAAAATAATGAACATGGTTGAAATTTCCAAGACGTCTGAAATATATTCAAGAAAGTGCATTAAGAATTCATGGGATGGGAGATGGGATTATACTAAGTCAATGGCTTAACAACATAGTCCATGAAACTATAGTTGAAAATTTCCCTAGCTTAGAGAAAGAAACAAACACTTACACACAAGAAGTGTTTAGACTCCAAGAAGACATGACCAGAGAGGAATCTCTCTGTGAAACATCATAGTAAAGACATCCAAGAAAAATCAAATGAGCCACACTAAAAGCTGTATGGGAATAACACAAAATAATATAGAGGGACAGAAACATCAGAATAACAGCAGATCTGTTGTCAGGAACACTAAAATCAGGAAAGCATGTAATAATATATTTCAAGCACAAAAGAAGTAACTGTCAACTAAGATTACTATGCCCAGCAAAGTTATCTATTAAAATTGGTGGAAAAATAAGATTTTTAATGACAAATAAAAGTTTAAGCAACTCATGAAAACTAAGATAGCAACCCAGATAATTCTTAAAGGAATACTATACACAGAAGAAGGAAACAGTTCCTTCCATAATATACAAGGGAGTATTTATTTCATGAGAGGAGCAGATCATATCTGGAAAAGAATAAATCATGTCCTACAGAGCAAACCCTGGCAAACATCCACTAAGCACCAATGAACCAACTAACCAGAGCAACAACCAACAAAATCATTATCATTGATAGCAAACTTTTCTCATAATAATCTCAAATACAAATGACTTTAACTTACTATAGAGAGGAGGAATGAGACGGGGGGAGGGAGAGAATTTATTGGAGTGATTCATTTACAGATTTATAATCCAGCAATGGGAAGACATATCTTTTTAACCTAGGTCTAGAGGTAGAAAGACACATCTTTAATCTGGGCCACACCTTCTGCTGGCAGTCTATATAAAGGACATGGAAGAAGAAAACTTTCTCTCTTTGCCTGCTTGTACTTGTTTGCTCTTGCCGTTGCAAGCAAGTCCATTCCTTCATTGAAATTAGAGCCTACTTCTTTTGGATTCCAGTGTCTATTCCAATCAGCTGAGACATCTGGCCTCATTGACTGAGCAACTTCTGGATTCTTGTGCTTTCTGTTCATAGGCAGCCATTGCTGGATTAGATGGACAACAAACTGTAAATGAAAAAAAATATAGAAGGGATAAAAATAGAAAAGAAAAACTAAACTGTCATTACTTGCATGGTTCTACATGTAAAAGATCCCACAGACTCTGCCAGAAAGCTTTAGATATGATTGAAATTTTCAATAACGATTAGGAGATTTTACATATGTAAGTGATGAACTTTCTGAGAAAAAAATAGGAAAAATATCCTCTTCATGATAAATTAAAAATAGACAAATAAAATTCCTTAGGAATAAACATTCAAGGATGTAAAAGACCTCAATAAAAAACTTTCAGGCATTTCAAAAAGAAGCCAAAGAGCACTTGATTATTGAAACCCCTCCCCCCATGTTCCTGACTGCAGAATTGCCATTGAAAATGGATAAACTACTGAGTGTTATCTACAGGTTCAATGCAACTCCCATCACAATTCCAAGTTCTTCATAGAACTAGAAAAAGAATCCTAAAAGTTACATGTAAACACAAAAGACCATGGATATCCAAAGCAATTCTAAGCACAAAGAACACAGCCAGAGGTATCACAATATCTTACCTCAAACCAAAGGCATAGTGACAAAGGAAGCATGGTTCTGCCTCAAAAATAGACATTTAGACAAATGGGATACAGTAGATGGTTTTCTTAGTTAGGGTTTTTACTGCTGTGAAGAGACACCATGACCAGGGCAACTCTTAAAAGGAAAAATTGTATTTGGGCCTGGCTTACAGTTTCACAGGTTTAATCCATTATCATCATGATGGGAAGCATGGTGATGTGCAGGCAGACATGGTGCTGGAGAGGCAGCTGAGAATTCTCCATCTGCATCTGCAGGCAGCAAGAAGAGACTGCCACACTGAGACCTCAGTGCCCACCCCCAGAGACACACTTCCTCCAACAAGACCACACCTATTTCAATAAGGCCACACCTATTTACAGTGTTACTCCCTATGGGTCTATCTGGGTCATTTTTATTCAAACAACCATAATGACCCAGAAATAAAACCATGGAGCTATGACACATAGTTGTTGAAAACACACTGGAGAAAAGACAACCTATTCAACAAATTGTGTGGACAGAACTTGATATCCACCTTTAGAAGAATCTGTATTGCTCATCCTCTCAAAAATCAATTCATAGTGGATCAAAGACCTTAATTTAAAGGCTGAAATACTAAACCTTCCAGAAGAAACCACAGGAAAATCATTTCAGCATATAGATATATGTAAGACCTAAGCACATCAAATACTCCCAAGCTAACAAAGTGGATTACATAAAATTAAAATCCTTTGCATAGCAAAAGAAATCAGTATCAGAGGGAGCAATTAGTCCACAGAATGAGAAAATATTTGCTAGTCATATATCAAACAGGAGTTACTACCTAGAATATATAAAGAACTCCAAATAAATATTAAACACAAAATCTGTGCCCCCAAAAGTCTTACAACAGTTCACAAAACTGCCGATCAATAAATGGGCCAATGAACTGAACAAACATGTTTTGAGAGGAGAAATAGAAATGGCAAATAAAAATTACTGCTCAATATCCTTAGCCATTAGAAAATTCTAATTAAAACTTCTTTCTGACCGCATCTTTCCATGGTTGGAATGAGTAGCATCAAGAAAATAAGTGGCAATAAAAGGCTGGTGAGGATATGGAGAAAGGGCAGCATTTATTCAGTGATGGTAAGGATGTAAACTAGTGTGGCCACTGTGGCAATCTGTGTGGAAGTTTCTAGGAAAGCCGAAACAAGAACTGCTGCATGGGTCAGCTACAACAGGAAACTGTAGATCCCACAAAGTGATACTTGCACATCAGTGTTCATCATGTTTCATAACAACAAGGACATACACTCAGCCTCAACAGATGACACATGAATGGGGAAAATAAAATTTACAGGAAACGTGTTACATACGTTGAGGTAACCCGAGCTCAGAAAAATAAATACTACAGGTTCTATCTCATGTGTGATCCAGTATTTTATTTTTTTATACCTGAGTGTTTGTGTGGGAGTGTGGTAAAGGTCAAGAGACTAGAGCAGGGTCTACGAGATGGTGAAAACAGAGGCGTTTAGGGAGGTGTGTGGGTAGCACAGTAGAAGAACACATGTAACATGAAAGCAGGGTGTGTGTGAAAACAGGGGCCAGGAAGATGAGAGAGGGGAATGGGTTGAGGGAGTTGATCAAAACGAAGTGTGTAGGAAACTCCAAGAGGAAACTTTCTGATTTGCATGGTAATTTAACAGTCTGCAAAATTTTGAAAAGCAAAAAGATAAATTTTTTTAAAAAATCAGTTTTTGGAGATTTCTTGCAAGATCTAATTTGTTTATTTGTTTGTCAGTTGTCTATCTATCTATCATCAATCATTTATCTATCTCTCTATCATCTATCTACCACCTATTTATCTATCTGTCACCTATTTATCAGTCATCTATCTATCAATCATCTATCTATCTATCTATCTATCTATCTATCTATCTATCTATCTATCTACCTATCTATATCTATCTATCTTTCTGTTTTGGTTTTCTTGAAAAAGGGTTTCTCTGCCGAGCCTTGTCTATTCTCGCAAAAGTTCTATAGACCACACTAGCATGCAACTCACAGAGTGCTGGGATTAATTAAAGGTGCAAGCTAACACGCTTACATATTTATTTGTTTTTTTAAAGGTTGTTTCAGAAATATCTTTTAAAGAAAATTGAGCTTTGTCTTTAGAGAGCCACCATCCGGCCTATAAGCAGCTAATACCTGAGGCTTAGATATTAGCTTAGCCCAAGAAATACCTTTTAAATTTTGTCAGAAACCAAAACAAGTTAAATAAACTCTGCTTGACACAGATGTGTAACATGGGAAGAGAAAATTAAGACGGCTTGCAAAATCACCTCTTGGCCTTTGGGCTAAGGTCAAGGGTAAAGTGGCTTGTAACTCTCTTGAGTGTGCTCAGTCTCTAGTCTCTTTTTTCTTAATTCAGTTGTTTTTTTTAATAGTAAATAGCTGAATTATTTATTTGTGATGTCCATAAGTGTGGCTACTCTATTTCTTTTCAGTACAACAATTTTCCCTATCAGTTTATGTGTGCTTGTGAGTGTGAGAGTGTGTGTTTGTGCATGTGATGTGAGAGACTGTGTGTGTGTGTGTGTGTGTGTTAGAGAGAAAGAGAAAATATATGTGTGAATGTGTGTGTGTGTGTATATATGTGTTTAATAAAGCACAACTTGAATTAACCAAGCAGGACGTACACAGGCTTTCTTTATAGATCTCACCTAAAACACCAGTGTGCATAGCTGGCTCATTAGCTTGTCATCACCAAGCTGGGCCAGCTGCAGTAGCAGTGGACCTTACGATAATGGCGGTGGTGGGGAGGTGGCTCACTGTAAGAAGAAAAACATAAGACTGCTTGGGAGTGGTTGCAGATGGCGCTCCTCTCAACAGTACTAACTCCTAAAGCCCTTCCCTTGCTGGTTTGCTCACTACCACCCTGGAAGCTGCTTCTAAGACTGTTTACCTGGGGTTCTCCCCATTTGCCCACTGTCTCTTGTCTCTCATCTCAGAGACCCCCCGCCCCCGATTTTGTGCTGCAGTTGTAGATGGACTGGGTTTTAAATGTTCGGTTTTCAAACTAACCAGCTGTGTTGACCGGGAGAAGGATGGCTGCACCTTTGTCCCGAAGGCTTGAGGTCTCGCTGTCTGTCAACTGCTTCTCCAATGATTGAGAAAACTTGTCTAGAGAGAGCCTTTGCACCAGCGCAACACTTCCATCACTCAAGTCTGGCACCTTCGCACCCACAGCTCATGCGACAAGTACGGCTGTAAATGAGCTCACATCTGGAGCAGAAATGCGTGGAGTCCTCTCTAACACCTTAAGAGTTACGAATTATTCAGGTTCAAGATGGGGTACAATGATTTCACAAAAGTTCGGAACCACAAAGGACCTGGTACCGAATTGACTGCACGCTGATTGTTTCCCTGAGATAATATGAAGATGCCCCACAGGTAACATCACTGAGCTGTACTTAGTCCCTGTGTAGTGGGCTATTTGCAAAAGGTCAGGAAATCTCTCTTCTCGTCTCTCTTGGGTGCACTACAGGGATGTGTAATTTCCATGGAGTGGAAAGTCATTCAGTCAATGAAGCTTGCTATAAATATTCATGGAAAACTTCGGACAAAATGTTAAGAAGTGAGCCTAAATAAATCACGCCCGCCCCTAGGGGCAATGGGGAGCTCCAACCACCTGCCTGGACTTCCTTGGAACATGTTCTGTTAAAGTCAGTACTGCTCTCATAGCAACCTTTATAGTCTCTGTACCAGAACCGATCAACTTTCTGCTCACTGGAAAAGAAAACGAGCAAATTGGAGGCACTTAAACTAAGCACCCACGCCTCATCTCCTCCCTAGATTTCTTATCTTTAAAAACAAAGAATTTTAAAATTTAGCTATGCTCCCATGCAGCCAGATATATGTCAGCCTACATAAAATCACTGGGAATTTAGAGTTTGTTGAGCATTGTGAATACTGCTATTGAACTCACTGGTTAAAAAACAAAAAAAACCTCAATTAAACAGCACTCATTTGTTCTGATACAGTCTATGAATTATAGTTTGTATAGAGGTGTAAGTCTCACTCTTCTCGTTGAAGATGTATACATAATAGGGAGTGTTTGCATGGCTCGTAGGCATAAAAGCTTATTACAGGATTGGGGCTATGCCTGGATGGGTAAGGTGCTTGCTATGCAAGAAAGAGGAAACTGAGTTCAGATTCCCCAGCACCTATATATGCTCCCCTATACCCCCAGCACAGCAGGCAGACAGATGGATACACAAAGCTCGCTGCTAGAGAGTGAGCCCCATGCTCAGCAAGGGACTCTGTCTCAAAAACAACGTGGAAACCAATGGAGGGGAACACCCAACAGCTACCTCTCATCTTCATGAGCACCTGTGCGGAGCACACCCACATACATATGTGCACACACACGGATACCCCACAAAAGCACAGTAAGTAAATATGCTTACCCTGTAGTAGCAATGGTGAATTTTGTCTGTATTACAAATTTCAGACTTAAATTTTATACCTTTTAAGCCAAAGATCTTCTCAAAAGGTTATCTAAATGAAATTATATAAAAAGAATGAATTATAATGTTCTACAGCACAATAGGGTGTCAACAGCTCATAAAATTTTATTATTTTTTTACAAAGCACTAGAAGAGCTAAAAGGTTTCCAGCACACACAAAAAGAATAAATCTTTATGCCTATGAAAATATGAATTACCCCAGTTTGATCATTACACATTGTTTATATGTATTAGGCTATTGCACCATACCCCATAAAAGTATTAAATCATTCCATATCTGTGATGAAATAAAGAAGAAAGAGAAATGAGAAAACAAAAATTACCTGTCCTTACAAATCCAGTCAGGGGCTGGAGAGCTGACTCATTAATAAGAACACTTGTTGCTTTTACAGAAGACCAGGGTTCAGTTCCCAGAACCTCTTGGTAGTTCACAATCACCCATAAATCCAGTTACAGGATATCAGCAACCTCTTTTGATCTCTATGGGCACCATGCATAGATATGGTACATATACACACATGAAGACAAAACAATCAAACTCAGAAAATAAAAGAAAATGAAAAAAGAAAAGAAAACCTTCCTTGCATAGACTTTGTGGTTTGACTATGATTTCAGAAATGCCGTGTAAGAAGGCCTTTCATAAATCACATACCTTATCTTTTTAAGCCTTGTCAAGGTTAGGTGCATCCTTGAAGCATCCTCCAAATAAACCAGACATGTTGGTGCGTTTTAGTGTTCAGTTACCAAGAACACAAGTACACAACCTTTGTGGCCATATGACATGGAACCCAACCCCATGGCAGTCAAAGCATAGACTTGTCTGACATAACCAACACCATTCAAAAGAAAGAATCTGTAAATCTGTGCATAAAAAGTAATTAAAATACTCAAACTAAGCATGCTTTTGTTTATTTACCTTGACTCTCATTCATTAATTTCTCTGTTTTACCACTAAATAATGTGGAAAACTGCATTTGTCTAATAAATTCAAATATTGGATATGAGTGATAAAATTCCAACCACTAGGTAGATCTGACAGCTCCAGGGTGACCTCAGCCTTTTTCCCCATGATGCTTTTCTTCAGTAACACTTTGTTGTTGTTATTATAATTACTCCTATTATTATTTTAAGCATAGATCATTCTAAAAGGAGATGTGACTCCAGCAGGCCCTAAATTGAATGGCAGTGGACAATAATAAGTCCACCTTATTTCTCAATTTTTCCTGTGTGTGTGTGTGTGTGTTGCAGGTGTAAAAGTAACTCTGACATCTTCCCACAAACCAATGTAATATCTATTTTTACTTACATGAATATCATTGAAGGCAGATACCTAATTAGTTTCCTGAAAACTAGGGATGATGCCAGCAAAAGGTTATCTCATCCTGCTGACTCTCAATTGCAAAGGAGAGAGGACCACACCTGAGGTGCCTCCCCTGGCAGTTTCTCATGTTTAATTGCAGCAGGACAGCAAGACCAAGGACCATTTCAGGGTGCGATTTACTGTGTGATCTTAGGCGAGCTACTTTTTCTCCTCTTATAATTAGATATTCCCCATTTTTAGAACAGCCACTAGCAGATATTCAATGAACAATTTGGAAAATGACTTTCCATCTTAAAATACAGTTTTTCAGTGGACAAAGGTAAATGTTCCTTCTTTTGTGCCTGGACCCTCCATCTAACAAGATTTATTCCCCATCACATTTTTCTCTAGTATGCACTTAGGAGCCCCAGGTGAGAAACAAGCAGTTAGCCTTTGGAAGTCCTGTAGGTAATAGGCAACAGTCCTCACATAAATTCTTCTAAAATGGGCTTGGTGAAACATGAATATACCATTCCAAGTGCAAGCCCAAACTCAAAGTTTTTCTTTCCTATAGACTATTTTCCAGGGATTTCCAAGCATGCGCGTTTCACAGTTCAGTTGTGAAATAATATCTTCAGATCACCATCCAGGGATCTTGAGCCATAGCTGAAAGAAACTAGTTCAGAAAAAAAAAACATTTGCTCCTGTGGTATCACTGTGATTTTGCAAGATTTATTATTGTTTTAATAATCACCAAGCTATATGATTAGTACATGCAAGTCTCTGAATGTGCAAATCACCGGCAATGCTGGTTTCGGTCAATGTGACTTCCCCTTTCCTTTTCCATGGTCCTCTTTTCTCATTGAAGCAGCAATATCATACTTTCTGAGGTTCAGCTAGCTGTGATGTCACTACCCAGCTATGCTTTAATTGATGATGCGAGGCTGTTTAACAAGAAAGGGTCAGAAGACACTTCTGTGACATAAACTGCCAGTTATGATTATTTAATAGCAATTATTCTTTGGAAAACCACATTAGATCAGTTAGAGCTAAGCCAATTTAGTTTGAATAGGTTCATATTCCCTTCCTTGCTATTCATTCAGTTCTAATCATTAGGAATGAAATGCATTTTGGATATAGTTTAGGCTTTCATAATGTCTTTCCTGGAAGTGTAATAGCAGTCACACATGGCCTCTCTGTTACAGAAGGAGGGGCAAGGAAAATCTACATTGACCTAACCCAAAAGAAGCTGCCCTTAGAGTCACTCTGCCAAGTCCTCTTTCCCCAGTTTCAACTGTCGGAAGTATTCTGACTGTTAAGTGTGAGTTACATTACATGTGACATTACCAAGGATATCGTTTAGAGTATTAGCTCTTTTTAATGTATCTGTTAGCTTCTAAGTTATTTTTAAATTAACCCAAAATATCTAAACATGCTTACTTGTGACCTTTGCTTGTTTTTTATTTATGATTTTACAAAGTGAAGATACAAAAATGGAGAATCATTTACTAAAATTCTTTCTCTTTAGGAAGGATGCTGTTTTGAAAATGCAATGGATGAACTGGAAGAATATAGAAATTGGAATTCAGAACCTGAGTAGCAAAAAGAAGGAGTGTGGTGTCAGTCACAGCTACCATCTATTGGAGGTGCTCTGCCCAGATTCTACTCAAACTCTCTAGATAGCATCTCATCTATTTCCCACAGCAAAGCTGAGCACTGTGTACAGTTAGTGTCATCCTGCATGGATGGAAAATGGAGATTCCTAAGTACTTTGGAATGCACTAAAAATAAAGTTTGTAATTGTTAAGTATTTCCTGGAGTCTATGAGAGAATTTGTGGAAGACAACCGGGGGGAATGCAGCAGCACAGACAGGTGACATTTTCATCATCCACTGTCCTTTCACCACTCAGAAGCCAGAACTGAGTCCAAACTGCAGAAGAAAGATGAAAGGAAGATCGCTAAGTTGGCCCAAAGTGATAGTAGGTATGTAAGCATATATGTTTGTTCATGGGAATGTGTGTGTGTGTATGTCCACATGCAGGAGTATATGAGTGTATAATTGTGTATCTGTGTGTGTACATGTAGGCTTGGGTGTGCATTTATGCATATGTATGTCTGAGTACATGTGTGTGTGTGTGTGTGCACTCAGCTGCATTCAGGGACTGGGAACTGGGGAGATGTCTACAGTAATACTGGAAAGATTAATGTGATGGTTTGAAAGAAAATGGCCCCCAAAGGGAATGGTGCTATTAGGAGGTGTGGCCTTGTTAGAGTGAGTGTGATCCTGTTGGAGGTGGGCTTTGAGGTCCCATATACATCCAGTGAGACAGTGGTGTAGGAGGTCCTTCTGTATTTCTGTTGCTTTCATTGGTTAAATAAAGAGACTACCTTGGCCTTTTGATAGGGCAGCCCTTAGGTGGGCGGAGTAGACAGAACAGAAGGCTGGGAGAGAGAAGGTAGTGTGGCAGATGCCATGCTTCTCCGGCCCATGATGGACACTGGTTAGACTCATGCCAGTAAGCCACATCCTCGTGGTGAATACAGATTATTAGAAATGGGCTGAATCAAGATGTAAGAGTTGGCCAAGAAGAGGCTAGAACTAATGGGCCAGGCAGTCATTTAATTAATGCAGTTTCTGTGTAATTATTTTGGGTATAAGCTAGCTGGGTGCTAGGAATGCAGCCCTCTCCTCCTTACTACAAGACAGACCACTTCCTGTTGCCTACAAACCAAGATGTAGGACACTTGACTACTTCTCCAGTACCGTGGCTGCCTGCATGCCACCATGTTGCACCATGATGGTAATATACTAAGCTTCTGCAAATATAAATCACAACAATTAATTGTGTGATTTTCCTTTATAAGAGTTGCCACGGTCATGATTTCTATTCACGGTAATTGCTGTTGGAAGTCTTACAGCCAGTAATTACCTGGCCACTAGGGCGTGGCCTCTTATACTATTTATGCCGATGTAGAGCTGTGGGATTTGGTTTCTGATCTCCATTCCAGCAGAGGATTCTGATTTGTGAGTCTACCCCTAAATAAATAACTGTCTATTTCTCAATTCTGAGCTAGTGTAGGATTTCTTTTAAGTGTCCTTCTTCAAGTAAAAGAAAACCTAAGAAAGAAATTGGTACCAGGGACTAGGGTGTTGTTCTGATAGGCTTAACCATGGTTTTCTTTGTAGACCTTGTTATATGAGATTCTCTTCTATATGCTATGAATATGTTTTATTGCCATTAGTTAATAAAGAAACTGCTTTTGGCCAATGGCTTAACAGAATATAGCCAGGCTGGAAAAGATTTATAAGGGAGTGGGCAAAGTTGAGAGAGACACCATGTAGCCACCAAAGGAAAAAGAGGCCCACGGGGGCTTTTTGGAACCTTGCCGGTAGGCCACGACCTCGTGTTGATTCACAGATTGATGAAAATTGGTTAATTTAAGATATAAGAGCTAGCTAGCAATACACTTAAGTGATTGGTCAAGCAGTGTTTTAATTAATACAGTTTTTTGTGTGATTATTTTAGGTATGGGCAACCAGGACTGAACGAACAGCCTCTGCCTACAGACCTTGGGACTATGGATTAGAAAAGCAGTTGAACCATTTAAGTGTTGCTTTATCAGCCATCCTGGCAGGAATATGGAAGACGGTGGTGCTTAGTTTGATTTGTGCTGTGGGTGCCTAGATTAAGAGTTTTCAGAGGAGTATGTGGCCTAGAGACCAGTCTTGTGATATTTTGGAGGAGAGTGTGGTTGCTTTTCGCTCTTGTCTGAAAAATATGCCTGAGGCTAAAGTGAAGAGTTTTGGATTAATTCCATTAGCGGAGGAAATCTTAAAGCACACCCTAGTATAAACTCTGTTGTGTGATTGTTATTGTTAACTCTGATGAAGATTTATAATGAAAAGGAGCAAGCTGAGCAAATAAAAACACAAAATGTACAGATTGAGAAAAGGGGTATCAGAAAGTAGAATACAGATAAATCCTAGGTTCAAGGAGATAAACAGGTTAAGAAGTGGAATAAAGGGAGTGGTGACTTCAGGGCAAGATCCACTCCAGCTAAGTTTCCAATTTGTGAAAGGAATTAAAGGAAAGCTTAGAGGCAGGTGTGGTGGTCCACAATTTTAATCCCAGGACTCAGGAAGCAGAGGCTGGCAGATCTCTGAGTTTGAGGCCAGCCTGGTCTACAAAGCAAGGACCAGGATTGCCATGCTTAGGCAGTGAAGGAAGCCATGGAAAACAGAAAGCTGGTGAAGATGTACTTGAAATAGGGGGCCATGTTCCAGCCCCAGGAATCAGCAGAACTGGGTAGCTTCGGTCACATGGTTCTGGCTTTGGAGTCAAGGACAGAAGAAAGGCATTATAGAACCTTCCTTCCCAACTAAGGAAAGTCACTGAGGCCAGGCATGTGTCTGGGGAGTTCCTGAATGGAGGCCTAGAGAAGTCATTGCTTGAAGCCTGGATTGCCTTGGAGACTCCAAGATGTTAGAGATGCCTGAGTCACGGGATACCTGCTGAGGACAGCTGCTAACAGGAAGTGGAAACAGCCCAAGAGATAGAAGTATGTTTCAGTCAAAAAAGCTGAAAGGAGATGGAGATCTGAAGAGGGCTTTGATGTCAGACATGGAGATGAAGAGTTAGGAGTTTGCCAGCTGGTTTTCAGTCTTGCTTTGGTTAAGTATTTCCTCACTCTGCTTCCTTCCCTATGCTGTGGAATGGTGATGTATGTCCTGTGCCATTATATGCTGGAAATATGTGATCTGGTTTTGGATTTTGATTTTACAGCGGATTACAGTTAAGAGATTACATGAATCTCAGAAGGAATTTTGAACTTCAGACTTTTAAATAAGTCTGAGACTGTTATAAACTATGAGGACTTTTGAAGTTGGACTGAATGTGTTTTTGCACTATGATATGACTACAAGTCTTTGGGGGCCAAGAAGTGGAATGATTTAGTTTGAAAGAAAATGGCCCCAAAAGGAAGTGGCACTGTTAAAAGGGATGGCCTTGTTGGAGTAGGTGTGGTCTCATTGAAGGAAGTGTGTCACTGTGGAGGCAGGCTTTGAAGTCCCATACATGCTCAAGCCATGACCAGTGAGACAGACCACTTCCTGATGCCCGCAAGCCAAGGTGTAGAACCTCGGCTACTTCTCCAAAACCAAGTCTGCCTGCATGCCACCATGTTGCATCATGATGATAATGGACTAACCCTCTGGAAATGTAAGCCACCTCAATTAAGTGTTTTCCTTTATAAGAGTTGCTGTGGTCATGGTGTCTTTTTGCAGCAATAGAAATTCTAACTAAGAATATTAATATTAGTATATTAGCATAGAAAACAGACTCAGGAGGTTTCTGGAATTTTTCTATTCTTCCTGTCTCTTCTCATGCTAAAATCATTTACCTTTTCCTAGTGCTGTTTAAGTGACTCCCCATGACATTGAGCTGACAGTACTCTTTACATACTTTGTTGATTAAAGATTGCTTATCCTCTCTACAGGTATGGTGTGTGTGTGTGTGTGTGTGTGTGTGTGTGTGTGTATGTGTTTGTGCTTTTGTATTGCAAATGTTTAGACCAGGAACTGTGTAAGTCAACTGAAACCAGAGGAATGAAGCCTTGAGCCATGTGAAACATTCTAGAACTTGTGTGAAGGTTCTAATATACCCTTTCAGTTTGTCAATCTATACCATGGAGATAAATTGATTAATAAGTGTTTCAAGTTCATATGCTACACTCTTGTTCTTGGCGATGTTTAGGGTCTTACAATAATCATGACAAGTTATAGTATTGGCTTCTTCAAGTTTCTTCTCTTTCTCTCTTTATACAGTTTGCTTTCCCCTTGTTTAAACAGCAAAGCCAAATTATTTCCTTTGAAACATTAAGAAGAAGAGGGCAATGATTCTGGGAATGCTGAATTTTTTACTGTGCCTCCAACTCAACAAAAGGATGGTTCCCTAGAAGACAGAGAGCCACATTGCCTTGCACAGTGCTTTATGGGTAATTTCACTGTTTTTACAACAGTTTTGCATGATCAGTATTTACAATCATCTCATGATCCCACAGGACAGAGCACCTGGTCACGCACAGCAATGCCTTCGCAGATGCTTTCTCTCACTCCTTGCCCCTCTCTTGGTTCCTGGGATTATATAACTAAATAACTGCTCATACAAGACTTTTCCCTCAGTTGTTGTTACTTGGGAAACTCGGCTGAAGATGCCGTTCAAGCTGTAGAGGATGAAAAACAGCTAAATTAATAAATGACTGGCAATGCCATGACTTGTGTGCATCTGACTCCATGCTGCTGCCTATTTAGGCTCTGGAGCATTTATCACCATGTTAGGCTTCTGCAGTGTGGCCTTGTGTTTCTCTATTAAATTCAGGTCATGAAAGGGAATGTAATGATGACAGCAACAAAAATAAAGACAGCACAATCCATGTTACAATGAACATTGCATACCCAATGTGCATTATTTCAGGCAAAGTTCTCAGAACAGGTACCATAAATACTATCTGATGCAAGCTGCAACTTGGGCCAGCAGTTTTCAGGGGCATCAAGGTCATAAGGTCTTTGCTTATCTTGCCAGTGCTTAGGCACTAGATGAACTGGGAATATGAATCTTTCACTGCCTTGAAGGTATTTCCACACACACACCCATTCTTATTCTTCATTTTAAGGCAACTCTGCAAACAGATTTGATAGCGAAGAAATGTTTTGGACTGGCTTTGCTCCAACAAATGTTATTAGCTTAAACTAATAATAACTTAATAATAAATTAGAGCTGTTTTGAAGAAATGAGACCCTTGCCCTGGAATCATGGGGTTTTCATCATTTTTTGTTGTTTGTTTTTCAAGACAGGGTTTCTCTGTGTAGCCCTGGCTGTCCTGGAACTCAATCTGTATACTATACAGATCTTAAACTAATAGAGATCTGCTCCCTGTCTCTGCCTTCTGAGTGCTGGGATTAAAACCCCACTGTCCTGTGGGGTTTCTGTTTTTTACCCAGCAATTTGCATATGATTTCTCAAACACTCTTCAACAGTTGCAGCTTTATGCCCTCTCCAAAAGAAGGAAGCCATCAGCCCTATTAGATCATTGTCAGGGAAGCCAATGTTACTTTTAGAGAGCTCCAAGGATCATTCATCCATCAGAAAAGCCTACCTACTTCCTTATAAACTAGACTCGGAGGATAGTTTCTCCGTTTCTAGTCATTCGGGGTTTAGTGACCATCGTTCCCTAGTGTGGCCATGGTGACATTAACGGAGCTGATGCTCTTTCACTATTTGCCAAATATGGCTCCTCTCCACAGAACTTACGCCTCTTGCTTGGGCAAGGCAGGCTCTGGATCCAAAGCATTGTTATATGTTTGTCTGGCTTATGTCCTTCAGAGAGCAGAGACATAGCGTCCTTATGAAGAAATTTCTCCAAACTTTTGCTGCCATCCATTATCCTTGGAGCACCAGTGCTGTGAGCAGCTGGGTTTGTGATGTGGTAGCCCCCCACCCCCGGCTTCCTAGTCCCCTTGCTTTCCAGCCACCTGCTTCACTGGCCTCCTGAATCACAGGTTAACTTCCTCTTTGTGACTTCTAGAAGAAGCTTTGTGGATACCAGGATTGTGAAACAAATGGACATTTTTACTATGTTAATCCTACCGATCCATGAGCATGGGTGATCTTTCCATCTTCTGATCTTTCTCAATGACTTGGAGTTCTTGTCATACAGATCTGTCACTTGCTTGGTAAGTGTGACACCAAGATACTTTATATTCTTTGAGGCTATTGTAGAGGGTGTTGATTCTCTGATTTCTTTCCCAGCCCATTTATCATTTGTATATAGGAGGGCTACTGATTTTTTGAGTTAACCTTGTATTCAGTCACTTGACTAAAGGTGTTTATCAGCTTTGGAGTTCCCTGGTAGAGTGTTTTTGGTTGCTTATATATACTCTCGTATCATCTGCAAATGATACTTTGACTTCTTCCTTCCCAATTTGTATCCCCTTGATTTCCTTTAGGTGTCCCATTGCCCTAGCTAGAATATCAATTACTCTATGGAATAGGTATGGAGAGAGGGGACAGCCCTATCTTGATTTTGATTTTAATAGAAATGCTTTTTCTCTCCATTTAATTTGATGTTCATTGAAATGCTTTACTTTTTCTGGAAAGAAGAGTTTTCTGATTTCATTTGGAATTAAAAACCAGGTCCTTCCTCCCATGCCAAGATACTTTCTGTGAAGAATGTTATTAAATTCCCTACTAGTCATGGGCATAGAAAAAGATCCAAGATGACACAATTTCATTTTGGTGACCTGTGGGTCTTACTAGATAGATAATTTGATAAGCATGGCATGGTAAGTCTGAGAGGTTTGGGTCCCTGAGGAACTATGACAGTTTCTTTGGTGAGAAGTCTTCTAAAATGTTTTCTAATGACCTCTGTCTCCCAATATCCATAGTCTTCTCTCCTTGTGTGTGGTCTCAGCCTGGTGACTTAATCCTAAAGAAAGGTAATGGTGTGTCACTTGTAGAGACAGATTTCACTGTCTGTCTTCTGAGCCTATTCTCTCTTCCCTTGCTTGTGTTAGTGAGGGAGGCTGCCTCATTAATAAGATGGCATCAGGTGACTAAGTTCTCATAAGCATCTCAAGCCTTCAGTCCAACAGCCAGGATTCACTGCATCCCACTTATAGCAGGTGACAGAGTTTATATGTGGGTGAGAGACCCTGAAACAGATGACCCAGGTGAGCTAGCCAAGATTCCTGATCCACCGATAATAAACAGTTTGAAGGTAATTTATTATGCAGCAATAGAAAATATGTACAATCCGCCCTCTAATTATCGGTTTTAGGTGCTGTCTCTCTTTTTGTAAACCACCATACTAGCATCTTCTGGTCACAATACCCAGGAAATGCCAGTAATCTATAATCTCCTTTGAATCCAAGCAGCCATTTTCCCTCCTGGATCACTAGGCAACATTCAACCTGTCAGAAACTAGGGCATACAGATTCTATTATAGCCACTATATTTAATGCAGGAGCCTGGATAATAAGGTCAGAGAGGTATTTTATAGCCTTAGACTGGCATCATATCTTTTCTGGACTAAGGGCACTTTCCATGTTTCTGATTGAAAATAGCACTTATTTTTTTTTCTTCCCCCTGATCAGTTATCTTTACTGAAAATGTGCATTGCTGTCGCTCGTGACAGGGAGGACTTGTATTAGACACCATGGGCTTGCACCTGAATACCCAAGTGATGCATTACATGAATATAATTTACATAATGAGCCAGGCCAAAAGCTTGTGTTAGAGTGAACACGCTCGTCAACATTTAGAAATGTTGCAATCCTGACAGAGATCTGCCTCTTAGAGCAAAGGAGAGAATAGTTATCCATCTCCCACACGCTTTTATCTGAGGCTGTGGTCCAAATACTATTCATGAAGAGAATTCCTAGAGTTTACTCCGAAAATTATATAGAGTTTTGTCCTCCATCCTAATGTTAGTAAAGCCAACACTTTGGGTTTACCTGGCTGCCTTGCAGAGTTTTTTCTAGTCTTTCAAGGACTGTGTAAGATTAAACTCAAGCACCAAGTGTATTTTATGGTTAACTTGCAATTTATAATCAGGCAATAATTAATATCAGTTAAAATGAGATTCCTAAGGAATTCTATTTTGGCGTCTCATTAGTGTCTGGCTTATAATTATAAGGCTTTGGGAAGGATGAACAAATGATAATAAATTATGATGGTATTGGGAGGCATGGGATAATGAAAACAGTAGCTTCGTCCATGTTTCAGTGACTGCACACTGGCCTAGCCTCTCCCCTGCTGCTTTGGACCATCTTCACACTCTAGCAGGGTTGCCTCAGACCTTGACAATTACACTTGAAGTTCAGAATTATTTTACACTTTCATTAGGTCTAGGCTTCCTGAAACTGGGTACAACACGCTATAGATATCTAGGCAGAGTGCTCAGAATGCTGGCAGTATTGCACAGACTTGAGAATGGATCTGAGATGAAAATATTGCCTGTATTAACTATGAAGGGAAACCCTTGTCCCCCCCCCCACGCCTTGGAATTCGAAGTTTAGGGATACATCTAATATGATATCGAAACATGTCTCCATGATAGTAGACAGAGCCAACAAATGAATAAACAACTCTGTGTTTCAGAAGCCCTGCCCAACCCCACCATCAAGTTGTCTTGTAAAAGCCAATACAATTAATAAGACAACCATGTTTTTGCATCTTGGCAAATTTCGTAAGCAGGGAAAGCCTGAACCGAACACTGACTTAAATGGAATGTATCAATCTTAGTCAAATGCTAGCTGCTTACCTGGGAATGGTTGACATGAAAAAGTATTTTTAAGTTTTGACTTTGGAGAAAGACCCTGTACTCTCTGGAGGATATGGTCCTTACCAGTCTTGAGGGCTATGACGCAAGTGGAGGGCGATGGCATTGAGAAAGGTGGTTCACTCCCACCTGGCTGACTTTCTCTTGCCCTTTATTTCTCTCCTGTTCCCAACCCAGGTCCTCGTATTGGATGCTGATTTTGCACAAAACAATGTCCTCCACATCTCCATAAGACTGGTCTTTTCACTTTTATTTTTATTTTCCAATCAATTTAGAAGTATTCTTCTTTAGGAATTTTATGTAGGTATAAAATGTATTATGATCATACTTAATCCCCCACTCCAATACCTTCCTTTTCTTCGTCTCCTTCATTTAAGGAGCAAATCAGCTACCTGCTCTCTCCATTCATTCAAGCTTTTCAGTTGCTTTCTGATTTTGGTTTGGATGGATTTATTTGGTTTTAAATCCCAGACCTACTGTTTACTTGCTGTGTAGACTTAGATAACCTGCTAAGTCTTTCTGTATATTTACAAGCATGCATAAATGCATCCATCCTAACCTTTCACTATTTCAAAGGGGATTTAAGGCCACCAATCTATTTGTGCTTTGGTCTTCCCTTCTGACATTTCCTTGGCATTTTCTTCCAGTGCTCTGTCATTTCCTCATAATTCTAGTCTCATTTCTGTGGGTTTTCTTTTGGTTTCCTATTTCATGATCTGACCACTCTCTCATTAACTCTTCTTCCTAAGCCAACACTGGGAATTTTGGTGTTAGCAAAGGCGGCATCTCAGCATGCTGAGTTCTCAAGCCTGAGAGCACAGCAAAGACAACAGAAGCACATAAATGCACGCGAAAACAGGAGGACGGCATGAGAGTCTGGCCTGTGTCTCGCAGAGTAGGTTGTCTACATGGTTTGCTTACCCAAGAATGGCTCAACACTGCACTCTATTTCTGGAATTTATAAAAGGGGAAGATTTGCTCAACATGTATGTGAAAACCTGTTTAAGAGACTTGGGTCTTAACTGTTTGCCAGTAAATTTGGTTGATAACATTGTTAGACATCACCAGTTTGTGATGTTGAGGACAGTATGTTATTAGCCATGAACCACCACCTGAAGCAACAACGTAGAAACTATCGGCTTTTCCTCGTGAGTCATGGCAGGCCAGTAACTGCTGAACACGCAGCCTGTTACTCCACAGTAGGACTGTTATAAGAAAATCGCATTGCTTGTTTTGTTTATCCTGATCTCGGGTAAATAGTTTAGAACATTTGACACAAGAAAGAAATGTGAGCTCCACTCTACCTTGTGTCTATATGGTTTAGTTAGCTCTTTAGGTAAGTCAGCTAATAAATATCTACAATAGAAAAAGGAATTGGTGTTTACATTTGTTAAGATGAAACAGGACATATTCTGACATTGAGTTACTTAATTTAATACCTGAGATATGTGCATTTGAAAAGAATCTCACAGCATGAGGCTAGAGAAAATGCTAATCGTGAGGAAGAGAACTTAGGTCCTGCTTCAGCAGATCAGGGGAAACTCTCTTGCCCAAAGGATTAGACGGTTTGGTTTGACTTGTCAGTGCTGTTTTTATTGGTTTTTACAAATGCAATGTCAGAGTTATGACATTGGAGCAGACACAACGTCAGGACATGGCATCAGAAATGAGCGTTTTCTTTTTTTCTCTTCTGTCATTTCTTGTGGCCTAAAAGACAGACTATAAGTGAGTCAGGGAGTCTAGAACTAATGTCCTGTTTAAATGAATAGGAGACTCAGTGACTATCTGTTAGCTTTCTGATAAAACAAGACATTTCTAAGATGTTCAGCTCATAAAGAGAAAGGGCTTATTTGGAGATGGAGGTTGGGTTTCAGACCATGATTATTGGCCCATCACTCTCGGCCTTGTGGTAGGGATCCATGTTGGTGACAGCATGTGGAAATTCTCATGGCCAAGGTATGAAAGGGGAGAGAGGGAGGGATCAGGACCCCAACATCACCTTCAGGAGCATGCCCCTAGTAACTGAAGAACTCCTAATATGCCCTGCCTCTTAAAGTTTCCTGTCTTCCAGCAGTGGCCATGTTGGGTGCAAACCTTCAACATGTGAATCTATAGAAATATTGAAGTGACATATAGTACCGAAGATATATTGCTTTTTGTGTTGTTTAAATACTTCATAATATCACTGAAAAGTATTTGGCCTTTTAAAGAATCCTACCAGGTGATTTTTCTCTGACTTATTTTGGTAGTTGAAGATAAAGTTAAAATATACAATGAGCTAAGGGCCCATGTGTGTGGTGGGTTGTTGGGGTGATAGGGGATAGGCAATGCCCACGCTGAATACTTAGTTGCTTGATTTACAGCTTTTCTCTAAGAACATATACAAACAGATTTTATTCATGGACACCTGTTGGAGAACTCCTCGTATGCGTTATTAAGTTGATTTTAAACAAGTCAATATTTTACTTAGCCACATGCTAGGAAATATTTCTCCATGAAAGCACAGCTTCAAAGTACCTCTTAAATTTCTGCTCCTGTTAAGCACACACACACATTCACAAAATATAAAATTCAAAGAAAAGCTCTTCAGAATGCATTTAATTTGCACGTGTAAATTGGAACTACTCATGATGTGGAGAGTTCTGTGCTATCTTTGCACTCTGACATTACCCATTTGTCTTAAATCACACACCCTTTTACAAATTTAATGGCCCAACCAATGTGTAAAATTTCAGGATAAAAACATAGAAAACAATGAAACCAAGGTAGTTTTGGCTAATGAAAGAAATATAAAGCTTATTTAAGGACTTGGATTTTCATTTTCCAGAAAAAGTTTCTGATTATAATGTCCCAGTCCCAATTCCAAGGAAGCAAGGTAGGTTATTTAGGCAAGAAAAATGGACAATAGAAGGTTTTCAAGTTTTGAAAATCAGACTGAAATGTTAGGGCTCTGCCTGCTAAGGTGCTACACTCCTAGCCTGCTGCAATTGTCGGCTCTATGCAAGTCATCAGACTTCACAGTTGCCTTTTGTTGCATCTCAGAAGTCCCCATGCACCAGGGTGTGTCTGTTCTGAGCACAGCTACCCCTTGAATCCTGCTTTCCATTGCATGCTAGCCAGCTTTATGCAGGGCTGTCATTTTCATTGTGGTCTGCACGGTAGTATCACCAGGGTAGCTGTTCCAACGTGCCCGAGCTTGAGTTCTAACCATATTGAGTGCTAATTTAATTGCTCTGTGGCAGAAAGCGAGCAGTGGAATTTTTAAACACTTCATTAAAGGTTTCCTTCGTGCAGCCAGATTGATGATTTTATTTCTTTTTCCAACCTGACAATGTCTGAGTACCTTAAAAAGACCAGACAACCCCAACAATGTTCAAGTGCAGGCACGAGACTGATGCAACAGGGAGCTAACCCTCAGCCCCGAGTTCTTCCTGTCATAACCTTTGACTGAGCACGAAGAAGAGAGGGGACGGAAAAAGGGTTCTTTTTTACAGGATCAGCTCTTCGGTGCTGGCAAGTTTCCCTGGGATAACTGGCTTCCCAGCATGCACGTGATGCAATGCAGCCTGGGCCCTGACATCCATCAAAATGTGCCTTTTCCCCTTCTTGGCTTCATAAGGCAAAGACCCAGGGCTGTTGCGTGTCAGTTGGCATCGCCTCTCTTTGTTCTTGAGGAATAAGGAACTCTGAGTTGTTTTTTTACAAAAACAGAACCCTGATCAAATCTCTGGAAAGAGGATCGGTAGCACGATGAAAATCCCATTTTAACTTTTGCGTAGGAAAAGCAGCTTTTAATTTTTTTTTCCTAGCAATGCTGTCTGTACCAAGTTTCATATCAGGAAATACGAAGTCACTGATAGCCTGTTGCTAAAATGAAGTCAGACTCTCCTGCCTCTCTTCCTCTTTCTGGTTTCCTTCCCTGAAACGTGGGTTCATGACAGCTTGTTGCTGGGCAGGGCATTAGCCTTTTGTAATTTATTGCTTTTAGATTAAATCTGGGGAAACTCGATATTGCAGTTGAGTGATTAGAGCAATACCCCTTGGAGTAATAAATTTTCTTGGGTGCTGCACATCTCCAGATCATGTTTCCTTTCTAATTACATTTACATAAATGATATTCTGTAAAATTAAATTAACATTCAAACGGTTACCCTGACAGGGAGAGACAAAAATTAGTTACCAAGTTGCATCTTAAAAAAAAAATGTCTAGTTCTTTTCATAATACGAATCACTACCCTCTTACAAGTGCCAGCCATCAACAAAACACCAGTTCCTGACTGCACAGGAATGCTTGCCACCAGCTAAGGGGAATGCTTTGTTTCCTTCTTGGAGTCTCAGACCATCTGAGACTACGGTGTCTTTTCCGAACTCAGCCGCTAATTAATTGCTGCTCTTTCTTCAGGATTCTAGCTTTGAAATTCTTCGGTAATCATGGAGACTCTCAGCTTGAACATAAGCATAGCGATGCATTCCAGTCCTGTTTCCTTCCTCCTTCCCTGCAGCTCTTTCCAGGCTTGCCACTCGATTTTGTTGGTAAGGGGAAGGTATCGCTTTCTAAGACCCTTTACACACATCCTCCGTACCTGGAACAGCATCATCAAGAAATCAGCCTCCTTATCAAGGGAGAGAATGCCACCGCTGCTGTGCACGTATTACCTCAAGACAAATTCCAGCACCCTCGCCATAATATTTTTTTTAGTAAAGCCAATCAGCTCCTTTTGTGATCATGATTTCATATAAAATATGTTTTCATTTATATGAGATAAGTCAGCTATCCACAGAGAGGCTATCCCAGGACATTTAGCTGCAGCATCTCTGAGCAGTAGAGGCTTATTATTGCCTGCACTGGTTGGACTGCCTCCAATCAACACGGATCATTTTAATAAAACAGTGAGTTATTATGAAAGAAGGAACTGCAGGTCCGTTCATACAGAGTGACAGGAGGATAACCAGGGAGTTACATTTCTATGTCTGGACCCTTTGTTTTCCCCTTTAAAAAACATGGTTCCTCATTATGTAGATACGGCAACACATTCAACACAGTCACAACCAGGGATCCTGTGTGTGCATGTGAGAATGACTGGTGAGATATGGCTATCAGGAGTCCACTCTCAAAACACCCTGTCAGGAATAACGCTTTCCTCAGAAGAACAGAATGCAAGAGGAAAACTAACACGTCTCTTAAGTCAAGCAAGCACAGCTTATCTTCGCAAGTTTGTGCTTGGCTAAAGGTCTTACCTGTGTCCTGTGCTCTTTTTGTCTTTTGAGATTGCATTCACTTAGGTTTCAATTATTCATTGACCCTGTCTGTATTATATCTCTGCCAAGTAAAAGAAAGGTTAAAATATAGGGCGTAGAGTCTCAGTCCATCTAAAACAATACATTCTTTATACCCCATCCCCGTGCACGTTGTTCCTGAGTTTCCTATGTATCACTTATGAACTCAAGGATTAGGACCTTCTCATGTATATCTCCCTTCTTTGTCGATTACCCATGCTCTTGACTGCAGCTCACCTGTGAGCAGCTGACACAACTGAAGCCTCTTGTGCCGTCCTTTCCCCCACAAGCAGACGACAGAGACATCAAATCCCAGCAGCCGGGCTTTTTACGTGTGGTGCTGGATGTAGGTCTTAGCGCATCCCCCTACCTGCCAGTCTCTGTTGGAAGCTGCTGTCAGTGGACGGATGCCCAGAGCACCAGCTCACTGGCCTGAGATGAACAAATACAACTGGTGTTCCTCAGCTCCTTGGGGAGCACTATGGAAACTGGTCACCGTAACCCATCATTACCTGTGACTTATACACCATGGGAAAGTTACAGAAATTTATGAGTGGGTGCCATATGTCAGCTCAACATCTGCTTCCTCATAGAGGTGTTAATATCCGACAGAACTGGCGGTATTAAAAATGAGCCTTAGGAATAAAAAATAATAAAACATAACTGTGTCATGGTGTAGAGACGCCAATTACTGTTAGAAGGTTATACTCAGTTTCCAAGTGGAATTTTATGAAGAGTACCAAATCTAAATAGAGGCGACACTGCCCTCCTCAGTACCTCCGTCTTTCTAGAAAGCCTTAACCTACTTCTACCAGTTTGAGAAACTTAAATGACATGTTTTCAAAATAATAGTTTCAGCCATTTATTGAAAGAGGATGTAGATTTTTTTCCTAGTATTTTCTGCAGTAAACATTGTAGACAACCTATACTATTTAAACATCATACTTTTGGAGAAAACAGATGGGGCCCATTGTCAGTATTTTGAGTGAAGCCAACCACAAAATTCAGTGTCATTGTCTTGGTCTTCTTTAAGCTTGCTGAATCCACAGCAAACACCATGGCTCTGGTATGCTCTTGCTCAGAGCCAGGTTGGAATATCCAAATCTCAGCTCAGGGTGTCACATTGGCAGTTCTGAAAGACAGAATAGTGCAATCCCTCAGATCTTGGCATTTTAGTTTCAGAAGTGTGATGGCAGCTGGAGCTATGTCTCAGTTGTTAGTGGGCTCTCAGTACCCACATCAGGTGGTTTGGAACTGTCTGTATTTCCAGCTCCAGGGATCTGACCACTTCTTCTGACCTGGGGGACATAGACTTGGAATACATGCACACAGACAAACCTATGCACATAAATCGACCTCTCTATTTTTTTTAAGTGCTGATGATTGGGAAGGCTGTGTGGAGTCTCCAGTCATTTTCTCTATATTGTACAAGCCTGGATTCTTCCAAGAAATGCTGTGCCCATTGCTTGGGCATTCTGGTCAGTGTGTTAGCCTGACACGGGGAAAGACAACCACCACTGGAGTCACACTTAGACACAAGAACAAGGATACTTAAAATAATTTTAAATATTTAAATTCATCGGTATGTTGAAAAAGAGATAAAACACACAGGAACTTTCAACAAGCCTGTTCAGAGAGTAGGGGCTTAATCTACTGGATAATCTCATGATAGACTGACATACCTAAGTGATGATGAAGGGCAGGAGTTTGGGCATTGATCCACAAGTAGAAGTAAATCCATTAAATTCTTACTAACTATGTTGTTAAGAATGGTAACTATGCCCCTCCAACAATTAATGTCTGATGGGAAAGCCAAAGTTGCAGAGTGGGTTCTGAGTTGGAAGTCACTTTCAAAGTTGAAATTCTTCTAAACTCTACAAATAATTGGCTACACTTTGAACATGAATAAATATGAAATCTCCCTGGATCTCAATGTCCCCGAGAGTGAATCAGAAGTAGTGATTCCTCTTCTCATGGTGTTGAGAGATTCCATGACTGAAGAGCACTTTCTTGCCCAGTCTTCTGCATCTTTCCAGAAGCCACCAGTGTCAGTGATGGGGCTGATAGCAGAGCCTGGAGCATGGTACTGACTTAGAGTCCAGAGGTATGTCCTTCCATCCCCATGACTTTTTGTTTCCCCATCCAGAACATGGGGCATTTTGAGTAACGGGTGAACTCTTCATCACTCAAGTTTGTTGCTACTCCTTGTAGTAGTTTTGGGGAAACAATCTAAGATAGACATAACCCAGTTTTGAGAGGTGCTGCTATCATGCTCTGTGTACAACTCAGTCCCACAGTGCAGGTGTCTGATGCATTGTCTTCCTGAGATAGAGACAACTTTTATCATATTGATACTCTAGCTAGTCTTTGAGCAAAGTTTGTAAGCTATGAACATGGGCCACATGATGTATCTCTGTTTTTATTCTTAGTGTGGGATCCCAGGGACCAAGGACAAGTCTCCATTTTCCAAAATAGAAGGTTCGTATTTCTTAAACTCATATTAAAGTATGGCAGAAATTTGATAAGGGAATTATCAACCCTTACTTATTTATATGAGGCTAAGATTAGAAAGTAAAACTGAAGAGCTCAACTTTGAGCATTGATTCATGAGTACATGATTGTCTTAGATTTAAGATAATGCCAAACTCTTGATCTAAGATGAAACAATTCAGAGAAACCTTGGGCACTCTGTGCTCCAGGGGAAGCCTCCCACCTCCTCCTCTACCCAGAGAGCAGGGGTGGTGGTAAGCTGTTGTTAGCTGAATGTCTCTGTTACTAATACTAACAGTTTAAAAGGCAATGAGGCCTTCCCGCAGTCTCCTGGCATCTACTTCCTCTAGATATCCACCGCAATAGGCAGATAACAGAATGGCCAACCCTGTGCTCCACTGTGCCCTGCCTGGGAGGCGCTCACCAGCTCCCTTGATCACACAGGTTACATTCATTTTCCTCTCAGCTTCAGCCATGAGAGTCTGAGTGTCTCACAGTACAGTCAGGCTGAACTCACACTCTGCCTCCAACATACAAAAATTTCGAGAAATTCTTGCTGAAAGAATGACTAGCTATATTATTCAAATATTTGTCAGAATTTTACCAGGAAGGAACAAATTATAAAATTTACCCAACAAAAATGACTATGATGGAAACTTAATTTTAATAATTTTGGCATAGTTAGAATCTGAGAGATTTTTTTTCTCTCTCTCTCTGGGGATGAAATATAGTAAGTAGTAAATAACCACTGAAGCCTTGCTTTTGAAGTGTGATGACCTGACTCTCAGGACTTTTATTTCTTCATTTCTGATTATTATAAGATAAATTATTATATAGCTGAAATAGTTAAACTCAAACTTAGAAAGCTGCCTGCCATTCACTACAAAATCAAACAAAAATAATTCCTGCAAACAAATGAAATCTATTTGTAAGTATGGCTAATTTTTCAATTAAATCACTGTGTAGGCATCAAAACACAGTGACCTGGGCAATCGGACATACGTGTTCTAGTCCCGGTTACTAAGTGTAACCACTCATTCCCTGGGAACTTGGTTCTGTAATCCGGAAAGAGATGTTTGATCAAGTGACCTTTGAAAATGCTTCTGGTTTAGTAGTCTGTGAATCTGAACTATTTAGGTCAATAGATTCCTGGAACATGTGACATTTGCGCTGTTTGACAGTTGGTGTCCTTCTGATTTACCAGAGTGCTTGTGTTCTCCTTTCTAAAAAATATTTCGCTTGCTCAATTTACTCTTCTTACCCAGGAGTTCTGCCACTTAAAAAGACAGCAAAAATTAATTTTATCTAATAAGGAAAATTCTCAATGTTAAGCTGCATGCTTTAAAAACGTTTCTCTCTATATAAAAAAATAGTAGTTTAAAGAATTTTGAATGCACTCCTTCCTAGGCCAGAAGGGATGGGGGTGGGCCTTGGACTTCCAACAGGGCAGGGCACCATGCCCTCTTTCAAGGAAGAAGGGGGAGGAAGGAGGGGTGGGGGGTAGTGGGAGGGGACCGGGAGAAGGGGAAGAAAGGAAAAAAAAATTTTTTATCTTTAATTATGTTCTTGAATGGAAAAAATAAAACAAAACAATGTATGGAAAAAAAAAACAAAAAAAAACCAAAAAAACAAAAAAAAAACAACAAAAAAAAAGAATTTTATCTAATTGAGAGGAATAGAGAATATTGTCAGTTTTATGGATCTTCCTAACTTATATTGCATAATGCTGTATGAAGAATAACACACATACACACACACACACACACACACACTAAAGAGTACTTGTTTGGTCTTTGGGAGCTACATATTGTTTTGAATAAGTATTTTGCCACTCCAAAATTTATGAATAAAGTATTTATTAGCGTCTACTATGTGTGAAAAGCTAGCTAAGCACTAGCTTATATGATTTTGCTTATGATGGTGCTTCTAAAACACTAAGTCGTAAATCACCAGACACATTGTTGGGGAAGACCGCCAGGACCACAGGATAGAGTTTCTCTATGGCACACAGGCCTCCTTTTACCTGAAGCGCTCTAATCTCTACCTCTAAACATCATGTTCGGGAAATGGAGGCAATCAACCGTGAACCGTATGTCTAAAAATAATTGACAAGAAATCCCGTCATAGGATTGGGGGAGTAAATTTTTTGCCAAGCAGGTTCGGTATTCTGTGGTTGGCTGGCTGACAGCTGGGGGAAAGTTAGAAAAGATCAATAAGAGGCTTAGTGTCTGAACAGATGTCCTCTGCTTCAGAGAGAGACTTGAGGGACCCAGAGTTCTACGATTTCATTATTCGCCCAAGACTGAACTTTGTTTTTATTATTAAGAGTCAACCTGGGCTTGTCACTCTAGTTACTGAGGAGACTGAAGCAGGAAGATTGCAAATTGAACTTTACAGAATGAGTTCAAGGCCAGCCTGGGTAACTTAGCGAGGCTCTGCATCAAAACAGAAAGTAGAGAGACAGCTGAGAAGATGACTCAGTGGTCTAACACTTGCCCAGAGTGCATGGGGCTGTAAATGTAATCCCCAAGTACTGAAACAAAGGATTAGGCTTTGTAAGAGTAGGTGTTTAGTTTTAAGGTGACATAGGTTCCCAAGTTAGTTACATAAGGCTTCTATGAGGGAGGATGTTTGTGACATTACCAAAAGATGGTAACTAAATTTCAGAATTTGCAATATCAAACCATTTGTGGTGGTTTCAATGAGAATGCCCCCACCGCTCATAGGCTCACAGACTTGAATACTTGGTCACCAGAGAGTGACACTATTTTAAAGTCTTAGGAGCTATGACCTTGTTAGAGGAAGTATGCCACTGGGGGTGGGCTTTGAGTTTGGATCCAGATGTGGAAGCCTCAGCTACCTCCCCAGCAACATGTGTTCATGCTGCCCTGATTCCTGCTGTGATGATAACGGACTAAATCTTTGAAACTGCAAAGAAGCCCTAGTATAATGCTTTATTTTCCAAGAGTTTTCCAAGACACCATAGTATGGTGTCTCTTTACAGCGAGAGAACACTGAATAAGGCATCATCTTTTGGAATTCCATAGGAATCATTGATGATTATGGATAAGCTCATAAGTGAGGTATGGTTTTAAACCATTTGAGCATTAAAGACATAGCTAGCAGGATTTGGAGAAAAGGGACAGATAGAAGATTAGCTTACCTATGTCAAAAAATCAAGACTACTTCAAGCAGAGATGACTAAGTTATCAATATGAATTAGCCTATTGTTGTGACAATGTGGATCTCAAGAATCCCTAATGGTTCATGTCATAAGGGTTTATTCTTCAGTGTGACTTATGGCTGGTTGTATGGATTTTAAGGCCTTGTGGAATGTATGTAGGTCACTGGGATACACTCTAAAGAGATGTGTGATCCAGGTCTCTTCTTCTTCTTTGTGGATTCTTGATCAAGTGGGGAATGTTTGGGATTTTTGCTTTTGCTTTTGTTTTTGTTATTTTCACTCTGTCATCCAAAGCAACAGTGCCAACAACCACCTGCCAACTGAAACTGCAAACTGTGAGCTAAAAGAAGCCCTCTCTTTTATAAGTTGATTAGGTCATACAAAACTGACTTAAACTACTTTCAAATAAGAAAAAAAATCAGCTATTTTACTATGTCAGTGGTAATTTCTGGAGATCAACTGAGTCTGGATTTTGATACTATTTAATTAGGTGGCAAACAAGCCAAAGTCTTAACTTTGAACCCCTCTACGATGTGATTTATATGTCAAATTATTAAAGTACAGGGAAAATGACAGGCAAGCTTGTCAAAAAGTCATTTTCCACTTACCATGGTTTTTAATCTATCACATCTAAAATCAGGCACCTGCTTGGTAATTTACATTGTCTTAGCCATTAAGGACCAATGCATATGTGCATTGGAACTTCACACTTTGCAAGGCTGTCTGTTCAGAAACTGACTTTTAAACAGATTCATGAAAAACTTCCAGCATTAAGCAAAACAAAACAACAACAACAAACAACTTAGAAGCAAGTGACAGGCTGAACCACCTGCATGTCTTGAGAGTAGCTGATGTAGGAGTCCCCTCTGTGTGCTGTGATTATCATTAATGGATAAAGAAACTGCCTTAGCCTGTTGATAGGAGACAGAACTTAGGTAGGCGAGGAAAACAGAACTGAATTCTGGGAGGAAGAAGGCAGAGTCAGAGAGACGCCATGGAGCTGCCAGAGATAGGACACTGTGAACTTTGCCAGTAAGCCACTGCTACATGGTGATACACAGATTAATAGAAATGGGTTAAATTAAGATGTAAGAGTTAGCCAATAAGAAGTTAGAGCTAATGGGCCAAGAAGTGATTTAATAAATACAGTTTCTGTCTGATTATTTCGGGAGTAAGTTAACTGGGTGGCTGGGAATGAATGAGTGGCTTTCTCCTTCCTGTTACAAGTAGCAGCACCTCTAATTACCACCATCTGAGGACCTGTGGGCTGTACCATGTGTTCCCTGGGCATCATCACATCTTCTCCACTACCTACCACTATTTCAAAACCCCATCATCTGAGAATTTGCCCCTGAGCCACTGACACACTCCCGTAGAGCCCTCCTCTCCCCTTCCCACTGGGACACTAATACTCTAAGCCTCAGACCTGGGTTAGGTGCCTGTTTGACCCATTGAGAACCCTCACCTCTTTCTCTCTGATTCTCCAGTGTTGACTTCTGAGGATATGCCTTTGGGCTCTGTTCTTGCTATAGAGGGTTTGTTTGCAAAGTCAGAGACTGAGCAAGGGCACTTCTGATACCCCAATTTATAGAACGACTGAGTGGACCACAAACTGACTTCAGGTACCACCTAGGCAATCTAAAATCTGCAAAGTTGGAGTGATGAAAAATAGAGCTACAAACATCCACTCAACAAAGGCAAGACAGACATCTACACCAAAAGACAACCTGGACCTAACTCCAGATGCCTGAGTCCCATCACAAAAATACAAGCATTGCAAAACACAAAAATGATCTCATTTTAAAAATCTAGTAATCTCATGCTAGTGTTCTCTGAGAAAAGCAAATTGGCTGATAGAAGACAATGATAAAAATGTATAATAAGCTCACATAGAATATGCACAAACACCCCATGACATGTAACAATCACAACACTAAATAAACAGAATAAAGAAAGGATAGCGAAAGCCACTAGGAAGACCAAGTCACATATAAAGACTCATTATGACACGGGTATTATGGCTTACCTTTCTGCCATTGTGCCAGGGTTACTTGAACATCTAAACTGCCATTTACTGGGTGTGTCTTCCAGTTTCTGCTTGTTGCTATCACTATGTCTTCCAGGGAAATACCACAGTAGGGCTCTGACTCCTCTGGTCTCCAAGGCTATAGACATTTTACTGTGTGAATGAGCTTACACTATTTCTAAAACAAGTCAAAAATGGCCTGGATGTGACTGGGTGACCAGAGAGATCAGATTTTGTAGAGCTCAGGGCTGACCAGGGACATATTCAGTAGACACATGCATTCAGTAAAAATGAATTGAGCATCTAAAAGGAGTCATGATGGCCACTGAGAGCAAGAATGACTCCATCAAAGAGGGTTAGGAAGTAGGAAGGAAGAAAGGAGAGAGAAGGAAGGAAAAAGAAAGGGAGGAAAAGAGAAATGGGAATGAGTAGGGTAAATTAAATTGATTGAAATTGAGGGGCCAGTGTTGATAATGTCATTACCTTTTCTGTATTTGTGGTAAGGTGAGACATGAGTAATATGTTGAATTCTTTGATGGCTACTATTCAGGTAACTGTTCCTAATACTCCTGGTTAGTCTACAGTCTTCTCCCAATTTGGAACACTCATTTAAATGAGGCTTCTGTACTGACTTTTAAAAAAGTTTTTCTATTAATTTTAATCAAAATAG